>JAXCGZ010001937.1:27500-117500 GCA_037179515.1 Halocaridina rubra | reverse complement strand
ATAAGTGCCAAAAGATCTTTTTCAAAGAGTAACTGTTAATCAACCAGTGTTTAAGCCTTTCTCTTCCTTTTACTTGTCCAAGGAAACCAGTGATATATAGTACAGAAAGAAAATCTCAAAGAAAGTTCTGTTAAGCAGTGATTATTTAACTGCTTAACGATGGAGGCTCATATGGCCTTCAAAGTGTCTTCAAGACACTTTTATCAAAACTTCATTTCTGCCAAAGAGAGTTGTTACCTTTATGTGGGACCCTTCTCTCTATGCACTTTTCAACAGGGATGTTTGAGGTATAGTGATTAGGCACTTATGTTAATTACGAAGTCTGTGGTGTAATGTAGCATGATTATTGTTAGATATTAGTCATTGCCTGAGTCGTTGTTTCTTTGATGCTTTTGTTTGGTTTTGTATCACCGGGTTTTAGGCTGTATAATCCGTCTCTATGTTTATACAATAGAGTAGTAATTATGAGTGGTGTGGTGATGGTAATGAGGGGAAGTGCTGAGGGGTTCGTGCATCAAGGCATTTTGGAGGAGACTGGGGAGTTATTGGGAAGTCGTGTTGAATTCTGTCTAATGTTATCTTGATTTATGTTGGTTTATATGGTTACTCAGGTCAGTTCTCCTCTTCATAGTGTATTCCAGTATCTTGTGCTATGCATATTTTATTTAATGGACCAGTTTTCAGAGTGAGTCGTTCTTTTCTATCTGTTTTTTTTTTTCTCTCTCTCTTTTTAGAAGCTATCTGGGCCATTTGATTGTCATGGCAGCGAAGGGTAAATTTCATGTCGAGATGCTGAAATCATTTGATGGAATGGGAGATGTTGTTTCATGGTTGAGGAAGGTGGAAGAGTGGCAAAATTGACAGATATCAAAGATTTGGTCAGCTTTATATCTTTGTTTCTGGAAGGGGATGCATTAGTGCTGTATCTGGAGATGAGTAAAAAGAAATAATTAGATTTTCATAAGATCAAGAGTAGATTGAAAGAACCTTTTGCACAAGGTATGTTTGATACTTTTGGGAGGTATAAAAGGGTGCGGTGGTTAGGGGAACAAGTAAACCTATTTACTAATGAAATAAGGAGGTCAGCTGGGTGAACTGGAGAAGGCTTGAAGAGAGCTGTAAACTTAGGGTTTGTGACTGGATTTCCAGACTGAATATCAATGGAATTACAACAGATAAAGGTTTCTGAGCCAGTGGATATTGATGATTTATTAGCTAGAGCTAGAGTCTTGACAATAGGAGGAGGTAAGGAAGTAGTGGCGGTAGCTAATAAAGGATTGACTGCAGTGAAAAATTGGCATACCAGCTTGATACACTGAGTGGCAGAATGGAAATTACACGTGGGATGAGAGGTCGATGTTATTTGTGTGGAGGTCCACACATGGCAAAGGAGTGTAAGGATCAAAAACTAGACATCATCTTCTGCCAATGTGGAAAACCAGGATATATAGCTAACTACTGTAATTAGGAAACAACCAAGATGGGGTTACTGCACAGGAGGCTACCCCCTCAGTTCAGTATGAGTGCTTCCAAGTATTTTGCCGATGGTGGAGGTTTTGTTAGGTGAAAGAGAGGCTAGAGCATTAGTAGATTCTGGCTGTTCGACCACTGTGATGGCCGCCCAGTTAGCTGGAGAGTGTAATGAGGGAGAGGAAAGGAGTTTGGTGACTGCTGATGAAAGATAATTTAGGAGTGAGGTACCCAAGATGTGGAGCTGATAGTATAGGTCATCCAATTAAGAGTTAGGGCCCTAGTTCTTAATGCAGTTATTGATGGCATTGAGGTAGTACTGGGGATGGATGTGATCAGTCAGTATGGTGAAGTAACATTTATGAATGGAAGAGTGAAACTTTGGAAGGGTGAAGTCTGCTCAAGTGATTACCTAATTTTGATTACCTAATTGTGTTTACGGGAAAGAGCCCAAAGCTCGTATGTTCCCGTCTCCTGATTGGTGCCATTTTATACTTAGTGATACTTATCAAACCTGTCCTTAAAACTATGGATTGAGATAGTATTAACTACTCTTACACTGATAAAGTATGTCCTTACATCCTGCAAAGAACTTTTCTTACGAAGCTTCAAACTATGACCTCTAGTTCTAGAGCCAGCCATATCAAAATATCGATCCCTATCCACTCTATCATAACCATGAAGGAATTTAAAGACTGTCACCATATCCCCCCTCAATCTTCTAGCTTCGAGTGATGGTAAGTCTAATTCCCTCAGCCTCTCATCATAACCGAGATTGCGTATTTCTGGTACCAGCTTCGTGGCATGTCTTTGAACTTTTTCAAGCTTAGCTATGTGCTTTTTCAAGTGCGGATTCCAAAAGGGGGCTGCATATCCGAGTTTTTGCCTCACATAGGTTACATAAATATTTCTGAACATTTCCTTGTCCATGTGCTTGAAGGCTACCCTTACATTTGATAAGAATGCATATGCTGCCCTTACTATGCCATTTATATGTATTTCTGGAGACAAATCTGCCAGTATGTTTACTCCTAGATCTCTCTCATTTTCTGTCTCTTGAAGTTGTACTCCAGCCACCGAGTAGTCAAGCTTGGGCCTTCTTGCTCTTGTACCCATTCTCATTACCTTACATTTTGAAGCATTGAATTTCATTAGCCACTTTTCTGACCACACATGCAGACTATTTAGATCTTCCTGAAGTTCTCTACCATTGTTCTCGGTTCCTACTTTCTTCACAATCTTTGCATCATCTGCAAACATATTCATGAATGAATTTACAGACTCTGGTAGGTCATTTACATATACAAGAAACAAAAGTGGCCCTAAAACTGAACCCTGTGGAACTCCACTACTAACTCTTCTCCATTCAGACACTGAGTGTCTTACTCTAACCCTCTGTTCCCTTCCTTCTAAGTAAGTTTTTATCCATTCCAAGACATTTCCACCTATTCTAGCCATTGCTTGCAGCTTCATAATAAGTCTCTTATGTGGAACAGTGTCAAACGCTTTCTGGAAGTCTAGGAATATGCAATCTGCCCAGCCCTCGCTTTCCTGTAAAATTCGGCTTACCTCATCATAAATTCTAAAAAGTTTGTTATTGTTGATCTACCTTCTCTGAAGCCATGTTGCCTTACTGACATAAAGTTGAAGGATTCCAAATGAAGAGAGATATGTTTCCTTAGTAGTATCTCCATAACTTTGCAAACTATGCTGGTCAAGGAAACTGGTCTATAGTTCAGAGCCGTATCCCTCCTTCCCTTTTTGAAGATAGGTATCACATTTGCCTGTTTTCAGCATCTCGGAATCTCCCCTGACGCCAATGACTTTTTAAATATGATAATCAGTGTCACTAATATTGAGTTTGCGCATTTTTTAAATACTTGAAGGGATATGTCATCAGGACCTGTAGCTTTATGAACATCTAAATCCATCAGCGCTTTGCATACCTCTGTGGCTGTAAGGTTGATATTCTCTAATGCCGGCCTTTGAGCTTCTGTCTTTGCAATCTGAGGGGGTGAGGTATTTTCTACTGTATATACTGACTGAAATTCCTTGTTCAATTCTTTGCAGATCTCTTCATCCGTCTCAGTGATGCTTCCATCCGCTCTCTTTAGCCTTGAAACCTGTTCTTTTACCTTCAGTCTTCCTCTGATAAAGCTGTGGAAAAGCTTGGGATTTTCTTTAGCCTTCCAGGTGATGTTCCTCTCATAGTATCTCTCTGTCTCTCTTCTTTTACTTAGGTAGTCATTTCTTGCTCTTTTGTAAGTTTGCCAGGCATTTATGTTTTTTCTCCTCCTATACCTTTTCCAGCATTTGTCTCTCCACCCCTTAGCTCTTTTACACTTACTATTGAACCATTTATCTCTGGCATGAATTACACCTACTTTGGTGACAGGTATGTAGAAATCTACTATCTTCCCATATTTCTCACAAAAGATGTCATACATTTCTTGTACACATTTGTTGTAAAATAAGGTTCTCCAGTCAATACCTGCAAAAAGCTCATTCATTTTGATGTAATCTCCTTTCGGATAGTTCCTCCTCATGTCCTCAGTGCCTCTACTCTCAGGCTGAATATCTTCAATGATATACTCCATCAACAACACACAGTGGTCACTCTTTCCAATTGGTGGTTCATACTCATTTTTTTCAATATCCAACACATTATCTGTGAATACTAGATCAAGTAGTGATGGCTCATCCCCACCCCTGGCCCTCGTTGTTTCCATTACATGTTGGTGTAGGAAATTCCCTTGTACGCAATCTAGGAATCTTGCCCCGAATGAGTCCTCACCACTGTGTTGGGTCAAGATTTATCCAATCTATCTCTTTATGATTAAAATCTCCCATAATCAAAATCCTACATTTTCTCTCCCGTGCAATGTTAACAACTGAGTTTATGACTTCAATAGTACCTATATGACTTTCCTCATAAACTTCTAGCCTATTTTGGTTCCTTGGTGGGTTATATACAACAGTTATTATAATGCTATCTGACTCAGTATTTATGCGAGCAACAAGAAATTCCTTGAATTCACTTTCTATAGCCAAATTTATTTCTTCAACTTGAATCCTTTCACTTATGAGCAGTGCTATCCCTCCTCCAGTCCTCTCAGATCCTTTAACCCTTCATATTCTGAAGCCCTTAGGAAAAACTGTGACACTGTTTATATCCTCACCCAACTTAGTCTCTGTAATTGCTACTATATCTGCCTTACTGTTGTGAATCCTATCTTTAAATTCTACTGCCTTACCAGCTAATCCATCAGCATTTGTGTATTATAATCTTAATGAGGCCACATCCCCTGATCTTCTGTTATTATGTTCTTTATCTCCCCTTTGTCTGGAAAAACTCTGAAATGAACATTTTTCTTCTCTTCTTCATTTCTTTCCTCATTTAACCTTCTTGCCTCTTCCAACAAGTTTTTATCTTTCCCATCTCTTCCTGTGTTCTGTATCATCTAATGAACACTTCTTTGAATTCTTGAAGGTATTTTAGACTTTTTTTTCTCATCAATATATCCCTACATGTTTCCCGTCTCTCAAAGGTTACTTTTGTTGGTCTCGGCTTTCCTTCCCTCGAATATTTGCCTAGTTGGTGAATGTTTACAATATCCTCAGGACCACAAACTACTTTAAGCTTTCTGATCATGTCTACAACCCTAGCTTTATTTTCTTCAAGTCTCCCCTGCCATGTTGGCTCCCGGGATTCGCTTATGCCTGAAATTACCACTGTCTTCTCTCTTTTAAGTGTCTGTTTAATCAGTGGAATTGCCCTTTCCATCACAACGTCTTTCAATTTTTCGATTACTGTCTCTTTATAGGCAACTGTTTGTATGTTTTCCAATGCCACCACCTTTACAGCCTCTTTTACTGCCACATTCCCCTTTAGTGCATGAGCAAAGGAAGTTTTCATGGCATCATGTTCCAAATTCAGCTCTTGGAACTCTTTTCTAAACTGTTCAATGTTTTCCTTAAGTTGGACATTCCAAGCAGCAATCTCATCTCTCTCAGAAGAGAGCAGTGAACTAACATCTAATTCATTTAGGTTGTCATTCAACTGTTTGTTTTTATCTTCTTGTTTAGAAATTCTGGTTTCTAGTTCAAACATTTCCCCTTCCAGCTTCTTTATACGTTTTTCTAGTTCCTTTCTCTCTTACCCTTGTGTCAGATTTCCTCTCTGCGTGTTTCATTCTCTTTCATTTCTCCATCCATATTCCGAATTTTATCATCAAGGCTTATAACCATTGCCTCTAAATCCTTGATTTTCTGTATTAGTCTCCTACTAGATACCCCTCCTCCTGACACAAGGGTGGGAGAGGTTTGGGACAGAGATGGCCTCATTTTTATGTTTTCCCTCTCACAGAATATAGAAAGAAGAAGAGAAAGAGAAAAAAGAGAGAAATAACTTTTATTCAGGCTTCACACTTCATTTTTATATCTTCATATAAGTGCTGTTTAGTGACTCAATTTATCTCTTTTCTGGTAACACACATCTTAACTTAAAAATTTGACTATGGTAATTTGAGTATAAAAAGAAAAAAAATGCTATCAAAAACAAAAGCAAAAGTCAACTTGCAGGAAAATTCGAATATGTATAAGGGAGTCCGTGACGTAAAACCGGAACCGGAACCGGAACATCTGAGGAGACACCAACCTGTTTCTGCTATATATTCTTCTTTAACTGATAAACTCACTTGCTAACCAAGATATGTTATCACAGAATCAGACTTTACATTTAACTCAATATATATATATATATATATATATATATATATATATATATATATATATATATATATATATATATATATATATATATATATATATATATATATATATATATATATATATATATATATATATATATATATATATATATATATATATATATATATATATATATATATATATATATATATATATATATATATATATATATATATATATATATATACACACACAAAATAAAAAATAGTAAAAGAGAAAGCTAAAAGAAAAGGAAAAAATGGTGTGTGTGATTACCTAATTGTGATTACCTAATTGTGTTTGCGGGAGAGAGCCCAAAGCTCGTATCTTCCCGTCTCCTCATCGGTTCCATTTTATACTTAGTGATACTTATCATACTTGTCCTTAAAACTATGGATTGAGATAGCATTAACTACCTCCTCGCTTAGCCAATTCCAATTATCAACTACTCTTACACTGAAAAAGTATTTCCTTACATCCTGCAAAGAACTTTTCTTACGAAGCTTCAAACTATGACCTCTAGTTCTAGAGCCAGCCATATCAAAATATCGATCCCTATCCACTCTATCATAACCATGAAGGAATTTAAAGACTGTCACCATATCCCCCCTAACTCTTCTAGCTTCGAGTGATGGTAAGTTTAATTCCCTCAGCCTCTCATCATAACTGAGATTGCGTATCTCTGGCACCAGTTTCGTGGCATGTCTTTGAACTTTTTCAAGCTTACCTATGTGCTTTTTCAAGTGCAGATTCCAAAAGGGGGCTGCATATTCGAGTTTTGGCCTCACATAGGTTACATAAATATTTCTGAACATTTCCTTGTCCATGTGCCTGAAGGCTACCCTTACATTTGATAAGAATGCATATGCTGCCCTTACTATGCCATTTATATGTATTTCTGGAGACAAATCTGCCAGTATGTTTACTCCTAGATCTCTCTCATTTTCTGTCTCTTGAAGTTGTACTCCAGCCACCGAGTAGTCAAGCTTGGGCCTTCTTGCACTTGTACCCATTCTCATTACCTTACAATTTGAAGTATTGAATTTCATTAGCCACTTTTCTGACCACTCATGCAGATTATTTAGATCCTCCTGAAGTTCTCTACCATTGTTCTCGTTTTTTTACTTTCTTCACAATCTTTGCATCATCTGCAAACATATTCATGAATGAATTTACAGACTCTGGTAGGTCATTTACATATACAAGAAACAAAAGTGGCCCTAAAACTGAACCCTGTGGAACTCCACTACTAACTCTTCTCCATTCAGACACTGAGTGTCTTACTCTAACCCTCTGTTCCCTTACTTCTAAGTAAGTTTTTATCCATTCCAAAACATTTCCATCTATTCTAGATATTGATTGCAGCTTCCTAATAAGTCTCCCATGTGGAACAGTGTCAAACGCTTTCTGGAAGTCTAGGAATATGCAATCTGCCCAGCCCTCTCTTTCCTGTAAGATTCGGCTTACCTCATCATAGAATTCTAATAAGTTTGTTACTGTTGATCTATAGTTCAGAGCCGTATCCCTCCTTCCCTTTTTGAAGATAGGTATCACATTTGCTTGTTTCCAGCATCTTGGAATCTCCCCTGACTCCAGTGACTTTTTAAATATGATACTTAGTGCCACTGATATTGAGTTTGCGCATTTTTTAAGTACATGAGGGGATATGTCATCAGGACCTGTAGCTTTATGAACATCTAAATCCATCAGCGCTTTGCATACCTCTGTGGCTGTAAGTTTGATGTTCTCTAATACCGACCCTTGAGCTTCTATCTCTGCAATCTGAAGGGGTGGAGTATTTTCTACTGTAAATACTGACTGAAACTCCTTGTTCAATTCTTTGCAGATCTCTTCATCCGTCTCAGTGATGCCTCCATCCGCTCTCTTTAGCCTTAAAACCTGTTCTTTTACCTTCAGTTTTCCTCTGATAAAGCTGTGGAAAAGCTTGGGATTTTCTTTAGCCTTCCTGGTGATGTCCCTCTCATAGTTTCTTTCTGCCTCTCTCCTTTTACTTAGGTAGTCATTCCTTGCTCTTTTGTATTTTTGCCAGGCATTTATGTTTTTTCTCCTCCTATACCTTTTTAAAGCATTTGTCTCTCCACTCCTTAGCTCTTTTACACCCATTATCGAACCATTTCTCTCTGGCATGAATTACACCTACTTTGGTGACAGGTATGCAGCAATTTACTATATTCCCATATTTCTCACAAAAGATGTCATACATTTCTTGTACAGATTTGTTGTAAAATAAGGTTCTGCAGTCAATAACTGCAAAAAGCTCATTCATTTTGATGTAATCTCCTTTCGGATAGTTCCTCTTCATGTCCTCAGTGCCTCTACTCTCAGGAAGAATATCTTCAATGATATACTCCATCAACAACACACAGTGGTCACTCTTTCCAATTGGTGGTTCATACTAAATTTTTTCAATATCCAACACATTATCTGTGAATACTAGATCAAGTAGTGATGGCTCATCCCCACCCCTGGCCCTTGTTGGTTCCATTATATGTTGGTGTAGGAAATTCCCTTGTACGCAATCTAGGAATCTTGCCCGAATGAGTCCTCACCACTGTGTGGGTCTAGATTTATCCAATCTATCTCTTTATGATTAAAGTCTCCCATAATCAAAATCCTACATTTTCTCTCCCGTGCCATGTTAACAACTGAGTTTATGACTTCAATAGTACCTATATGACTTTCCTCATAAACTTCAAGCCTATTCTGGCTCCTTGGTGGGTTATATACAACAGTTATTATAATGCTCTCTGACCCAGTATTTATGCGAACAACAAGAAATTCCTTGAACTCACTTTCTATAGCCAAGTTTATTTCTTCAACTTGAATCCTTTCACTTATGAGCAGTGCTATCCCTCCACCAGTCCTCTCAGATCTTTCAACCCTTAGTATTCTGAAGCCTGTGTGTGTGTGTGTGTGATTACCTAATTGTGATTACCTAATTGTGTTTACGGGAAAGAGCCCAAAGCTTGTATCTTCCCGTCTCCTCATCGGTTCCATTTTATACTTAGTCATACTTATCATACCTATCCTTAAAACTATGGATTGAGATAGCATTAACTACCTCCTCGCTTAGCCAATTCCAATTATCAACTACTCTTACACTGAAAAAGTATTTCCTTACATCCTGCAAAGAAGTTTTCTTACCAAGCTTCAAACTATGACCTCTAGTTCTAGTGCCAGCCATATCAAAATATTGATCCCTATCCACTCTATCATAACCATGAAGGAATTTAAAGACTGTCACCATATCCCCCCTCACTCTTCTAGCTGTGTGTGATTACCGAATTGTGATTACCTAATTGTGTTTACGGGAAAGAGCCCAAAGCTCGTATCTTCCCGTCTCCTCATCGGTTCCATTTTATACTTAGTCATACTTATCATACCTGTCCTTAAAACTATGGATTGAGATAGCATTAACTACCTCGTCGCTTAGCGAATTCCAATTATCAACTACTCTTACACTGAAAAAGTATTTCCTTACATCCTGCAAGGAAGTTTTCTTACGAAGCTTCAAACTATGACCTCTAGTTCTAGAGCCAGCCATATCAAAATATCGATCCCTATCCACTCTATAATAACCATGAAGGAATTTAAAGACTGTCACCATATCCCCCCTCACTCTTCTAGCTTCGAGTGATGGTAAGTCTAATTCCCTCAGCCTCTCATCATAACTGAGATTGCGTATTTCTGGCACAAGTTTCGTGGCATGTCTTTGAACTTTTTCAAGCTTAGCTATGTGCTTTTTCAAGTGCGGATTCCAAAAGGGGGCTGCATATTCGAGTTTTGGCCTCACATAGGTTACATAAATATTTCTGAACATTTCATTGTCCATGTGCCTGAGGGCTACCCTTACATTTGATAAGAATGCATATGCTGTCCTTACTATGCCATTTATATGTATTTCTGGAGACAAATCTGCCAGTATGTTTACTCCTAGATCTCTCTCATTTTCTGTCTCTTGAAGTTGTACTCCAGCCACCGAGTAGTCAAGCTTGGGCCTTCTTGCACTTGTACCCATTCTCATTACCTTACATTTTGAAGTATTGAATTTCATTAGCCACTTTTCTGACCACTCATGCAGATTATTTAGATCCTCCTGAAGTTCTCTACCATTGTTCTCGTTTTTTACTTTCTTCACAATCTTTGCATCATCTGCAAACATATTCATGAATGAATTTACAGACTCTGGTAGGTCATTTACATATACAATGAACAAAAGTGGCCCTAAAACTGAACCCTGTGGAACTCTACTACTAACTCTTCTCCATTCAGACACTGAGTGTCTTACTCTAACCCTCTGTTCCTTTACTTCTAAGTAAGTTTTTATCCATTCCAAAACATTCCCAATTATTCTAGCCATTGATTGCAACTTCCTAATAAGTCTCCCATGTGGAACAGTGTCAAACGCTTTCTGGAAGTCTAGGAATATGCAGTCTGCCCAGCCCTCTCTTTCCTGTAAGATTTGGCTTACCTCATCATAGATTTCTAATAAGTTTTTTACTGTTGATCTACCTTCTCTGAAGCCATGTTGCCTCACTGACAAAAAGTTGAAGGATTCCAAGTGAAGAGAGATATGTTTCCTTAGTAGTTTCTCCATAACTTTGCAAACTATGCTGGTCAAGGAAACTGGTCTATAGTTCAGAGCCGTATCCCTCCTTCCCTTTTTGAAGATAGGTATCACATTTGCTTGTTTCAGCATCTTGGAATCTCCCCCGACTCCAGTGACTCCTTAAATATGATACTTAGTGCCACTGATATTGTGTTTGCGCATTTTTAAGCACATGAGGGGATATGTCATCAGGACCTGTAGCTATATGAACATCTAAATCCATCAGCGCTTTGCATACCTCTGTGGCTGTAAGGTTGATGTTCTCTAATACCGGCCCTTGAGCTTCTATCACTGCAATCTGAGGGGGTGGTGTATTTTCTACTGTAAATACTGACTGAAACTCCTTGTTCAATTCTTTGCAGATCTCTTCATCCGTTTCAGTGATGCTTCCATCCGCTCTCTTTAGCCTTAAAACCTGTTCTTTTACATTCAGTTTTCCTCTGATAAAGCTGTGGAAAAGCTTGGGATTTTCTTTAGCCTTCCTGGTGATGTCCCTCTGATAGTCTCTCTCTGCCTCTCTCCTTTTACTTTGGTAGTCATTTCTTGCTCTTTTGTAGGTTTGCCAGGCATTTATGTTTTTTCTCCTCCTATACCTTTTCCAGCATTTGTCTCTCCACTCCTTAGCTCTTTTACACCCATTATCGAACCATTTCTCTCTGGCATGAATTACACCTACTTTGGTGACAGGTATGCAGCAATCTACTATCTTCCCATATTTCTCACAAAAGATGTCATACATTTCTTGTACAGATTTGTTGTAAAATAAGGTTCTGCAGTCAATAACTGCAAAAAGCTCATTCATTTTGATGTAATCTCCTTTCGGATAGTTCCTCCTCATGTCCTCAGTGCCTCTACTCTCAGGAAGAATATCTTCAATGATATACTCCATCAACAACACACAGTGGTCACTCTTTCCAATTGGTGGTTCATACTCAATTTTTTCAATATCCAACACATTATCTGTGAATACTAGATCAAGTAGTGATGGCTCATCCCCACCCCTGGCCCTTGTTGGTTCCATTACATGCTGGTGTAGGAAATTCCCTTGTACGCAATCTAGGAATCTTGCCCCGAATGAGTCCTCACCACTGTGTTGGGTCAAGATTTATCCAATCTATCTCTTTATGATTAAAGTCTCCCATAATCAAAATCCTACATTTTTTTTCCCGTGCCATGTTAACAACTGAGTTTATGACTTCAATAGTACCTATATGACTTTCCTCATAAACTTCAAGCCTATTTTGGTTCCTTGGTGGGTTGTATACAACAGTTATTATAATGCTCTCTGACCCAGTATTTATGCGAGCAACAAGAAATTCCTTGAACTCACTTTCTATAGCCAAGTTTATTTTTTCGACTTGAATCCTTTCACTTATGAGCAGTGCTATCCCTCCAAAAGTCCTCTCAGATCTTTCAACCCTTAGTATTCTGAAACCCTTAGGAAAAGCTGTGACACTGTTTATATCCTCACTCAACTTAGTCTCTGTAATTGCTACTATATCTGCCTTACTGTTGTGAATCCTATCTTTTAATTCTACTGCCTTACCAGCTAATCCATCAGCATTTGTGTATAACAATCTTAATGAGGCCCCATCCCCTGATCTTCTGTCATTATCTTCTTTATCTCCCCTTTGTCTGGAAGAACTCTGTAATGAAAATTTTTCTTCTCTTCTTCATTTCTTTCATCATTTAACCTTCTTGCCTCTTGCAACAAGTTTTTGATCTTTCCCATCTCTTCCTGTGTTCTGTATTGTCTGATGAACACTTCTTTGAATTCTTGAAGGTCTTTTAGACTTTTTTTTCTCAACAATATTTCCCTACATGTTTCCCCTCTCTCAAAGGTTACTTTTGTTGGTCTCGGCTTTCCTTCCCTCGAATATTTACCTAGTTGGTGTATGTTTACAATATCCTCAGGACCACATACTACTCCAAGCTTTCTTATCAGGTCTACAACCTTAGCTTTATTTTCTTCAAGTCTCCCCTGCCATGTTGGCTCCTGGGACTCGCTTATGCCAGAGATTACCACTGTCTTCTCCTTATCAAGTGCCTGTCTGATGAGTGGGTTTGCCCTTTCCATCACAACGTCTTTCATTTTTTCGATTACTGTCTCTTTATAGTCAACTGTTTGTATGTTTTCCAGTGCCACCACCTTTACAGCCTCTTTTACTGCCACATTCCCCTTTAGTGCATCAGCAAAGGAAGTTTTCATGGCATCATTTTCCATATTCAGCTCCTGGAACTCTTTTCTGAACTGTTCAATGTTTTCCTTAATCTGGACATTCCAAGCAGCAATATCGTCTCTCTCAGAAGAGAGCAGTGAACTAACATCTAATTCCTTTAGGTTGTCATTCAGCTGTTTGTCTTTATCTTCTTGTTTAGAAAGTCTAGATTCTAGTTGACTCTTTTCCCCTTCCAGCATCTTTATTCTTTTTTCTAGTTCCTTTCTCTCCTGCCCTTGTGCTTTATTTGCTTCCTCCAAAGATCTTATTTGCTCTCTGAGTGTTTCATTCTCTTTCATTTCTCCATCCATATTCTGAATTTTATCATCAAGGCTTATAACCATTTCCTCTAAATTTTTGATTTTCTGTTTGAGTCTCCTGATGGCTACCCCTCCTACCGACCCATGGATGGGAGAGGTTTGGGACAGAGATGGCGTCATTTTTATGTTCTCCCTCTCACAGAATATAGAAAGAAGATGAGAAAGAGGAAAAAAAAAGATTAAAACTTTTAATTAAGCTTCACACCGAATTTTTATATCTCCATATAAGTGCTATTTAGTGACTCAGTTTATCTCTTTTCTGGTAAGACACATCTTAACTTAAAAACTTGACCATGGTAATTTAAGGATAAAAAGAAAAAGCAAAAAAAATGCAACAAAACAAAAGTCAAACCTGAAGGAAAAATTCGAACCTGTGTCTGAGGTGGTGTAGTTCAGTCTGACAAGATATCAAGATTACCACAATATCATTTAAGGTAACAAAATAGGCCAAAGTCATAATTATGAATCAATTTTTATGTATCGAAAATGAACAGACCAAAAGTATCACATTAGACGAAAAAGGCGGCAATACAGAGTCAGTGTTGCCATAAAAACAGAAAACCAAAACAATGTACAGTTCGTTATGACAAAAAGAAGCAAAATTAAGGGATCACTTTGCAACAACAACAAAAATTATTAATAAGTAAAGTGAATATATATATATATATATATATATATATATATATATATATATATATATATATATATATATATATATATATATATATATATATATATATATATATATATATATATATATATATATATATATATATATATATATATATATATATATATATATATATATATATATATATATATTATATATATATATATATATATATATATATAAATTAATAAATAAATTAATATATAAATAAAGAAGACATATATCATACCATTACAACACTCCAAATAAAGAAAGTAAATACACTATGCCACTACAACACTCCCCTGCCAGTACAGGAGTACATTAGTGTTTAATACTGATAATAGAAAATATAGATATATAATATATATGTGGAGACATAGATACAAAATACAAATTAATAATATACATAATCAGGGTTACGATTAAATCTAACTCGACGAGATTTCGTAACAACAGATTGAGGCAGTTTCTCTTCAATAACATCTTCGTTATCAATATTTTCAGGAATAGTTGCACTACTAGGAATTAATGTATCAGAATCTGTGTCATTTGTGGAATTAGAATCAGAAAAATCATTATTTACACTTGGTTCAATCACATCAAAATTGACAGTTTCTGGCACAGAATCATTATTTACAGTAGGTTCTGTCTCATTGGAACTAATAGTTTTTGGTATTGAGGCAGGTTTCAATCTATCTACAGATACAGTAGTTAAATTTCCAGAAAGCTGACGTAGAATAAAATATTTATCACCACGTTCCACAACTTCAAGTGGACCAAAGTAGGGAGCCTCTAAAGGGCGACGTACACGATCCACTCTAACCCAAACATGTGTACATGATTCAAGATCTTTTGGAACATAAGGTTTAACAGAGGATGAATGAAGGTATCCATAAGAGGATTCAGAAAAATCTAATTCACGTATTCGAGATACAAATTCAGTGACAATTTCTTTTTGTTGTGCAAAAGAAGGAATTTCATTTGTTACCATGATTTTAGGACTAAGTAGCATACTTCCTGTTACCAAAGTAAATGGAGAAACTCCAGACTCTGTAGGGACACATCTTAAACCTAAAAGTACTATTGGTAAAGAAGCAAGCCAATCATCTTTACGTGCCATCAGAGATACTTTCAATACTCTATGTGATCTTTCAACCATGCCATTGGATTGAGGGTGATATGAAGTGGTACGCAGTCTATGAAATCCAATTATAGAGGAAAGTTGCTGAAATAATGCAGATTCAAATTGAGCACCTCTATCAGTAAAAACATATAATGGCACTCCAAATCGAGATACCCAACCTTTAATAAAAGCAAAAGCAACAGTGGTAGCAGAAATATCTGTGATGGGGATGGCTTCCAACCATCTAGTAGATCTGTCAATACAGGTAAGAACGTATTGTTCTGGTGCTGTAAAAGACTGACCAGGGACTTTACTAGGAGGGAGAGGACCAACAATATCTAAATGTACAAATTCAAATCTCCCAAAAGGTGCTGTAAAATTTGTAATAGGAGCACGGGTATGGCGGTGCACTTTAACCTGCTGACAGGAAGTACACTCTTTAGTCCAACTTCGAATATCTCGATCCATATTAGGCCAAAAGTACCTAGCTTTGATAAGGCGCAACGTACCTTTGACTCCTGGATGTGAAATGTTATGCATAAGTTGAAATACTGATTTACGACAAGCTAAGGGAAGAAATGTTCTTGGATGGGGTGTTGACACGTCACAATATAAGTCATGATTCTGAATTTTGAAAATTTTCAATCTCTCTTTGTAATTAAGAATTTCTGTGTCAGTGGATTGGCTCTCAGCTATACTGGTTAAATCATGTAAGTCCACTGAGACAGAAGATACAGGTAATGGTCTGGAAAGACAATCTGCTACAACATTGTCTGCACCCTTGATATGTACAACATCTGATATATACTCGCTAATTAAAGACCAATATCGTTGCTGTCTATCTGACTTGACTGTATGAGGATTCTTAAATGCAAAAACAAGGGGTTTATGATCAGTAAATAAAACGGTTTCACGTCCTTCAATTACATGTTTAAATTTTAGTACAGCCAGATACGCAGCAAGCAGTTCTCGGTCAAAAGTAGAATAACACCTCTGAGTTTCTGATAATTTCTTTGAAAAGAATTCAATAGGGACAATTTCACCGTCCTGAATTTGGTGTAACGCAGCTCCAGCTGCCACTTGGGAACAATCAGTCACCAGATGCAGTGGAGAATTACACTTACTAGTGAAATATGCAATGGTACAAGCATTGTTAAGTGACTCTTTAGCACTTACAAAGGCAGATTCTGCTTCCAAATTCCATACTAGTTCTTTAGATTTAGGTTGTAATCTAATTAATTCGGTCAAAGGATATACAACATCAGCAAAATGCGGTACCATTTGTCTATAGTAATTGAGCATTCCTATAAACCTACATAAGGCAGCAGAATCTGCTGGCTTAGGAAAATCAACAATATCTGTCTGTTTATGAGAACCAGGTTTTAAACCATTAGCAGTGATCAAATATCCTAAATATTCTATTTCATTTTTAAAGAATTCACATTTATCAATAGAAATTTTAAGAGTATTAGAGCTTAGGATTTCAAATACTATAGACAAATGTTTCTTGTGCTCTTCTGTATTCTCTGAAAATATCAGAATATCATCCAGGTAAATAAATACAAAATCAAGGTTTCTAAATAAATTGTCCATCAAACGTTGAAAAGTGGCAGGGGCATTCCGAAGACCATAAGGCATATATAAATATTCATATAGCCCAAAGGTGGTGATTACTGCTGTCTTTTCAACATCTGAAGGATTCATAGGGATCTGGTGATAGGCTTTTAACAAATCAATTTTACTGAATATCTTTTTCTTGTAAAGCTTTAATGATACACTACTAATATGTGGTAAAGGATATTTATCTGGCTTGGTCAAATTATTAAGTTGCCTAAAATCACCACATACTCTCCACTCTCCTGGCTTAGGTTTAGGAACTAAATGAATGGGTGAAGCCCAAGGTGATTTAGAGGGTTGTACAATACCCATATCCAACAACTGTTTAAATGCTTCCTTGGCAGCAGAATATTTGTCTGGAGCCAACGGACGACATCTAGCAAATGTCGGAGGAGAACTCCCTGTATCTATATAATGAAAAACATTAGAATTCTTGAAAGAATTATTAGCTGTAAGAGGCTTAACACAGGACAAGAGTGAGGGAAAATCTTGGAACAACTGTTGTACAGAATCAGATAAATAGTTCAAATTATTAATCACATAAGAAACATTATGATTTGCAATATCACCTTTTACAGAACATTGTGTTATATTGTCATGTAAAGTTTTATTCTTACAATCAATAAACAATCCAAAATTGCAAAGAAAATCATTACCTAATAAAGGTGTACATACATCTGCAACAACAAATGTCCAGTTAAATCGACGGCGCAACTGCCGAATATCAAGGTCAAGAATAATTTCACCATAAACTTTTATTGACTCACCAGTGGCCGTAGAAATATTAACTGCTGTTGGCCTTAATAAAATTTCTGAAACATACTTATATGGAATAATGGAGACTGCAGCTCCTGTATCCACAGTGAAGACCATGTCACTACAACCAATTTTGGCTACAACCTGTAGAAGTGGCAGAACAGAAGTGGCCGTAGCTACAATTTTCTCTTCTGTCTGCTTTATTAGTTTTCCGAACTAGGAAAATTCCGTGCGGGCGACGAGGAACTAGACATTGATGCTGGGGACGGAGCTCTAGATGAATCCTTCATCTGGATATTTTGAGATTTATTCGGCCATTGGCACCACGGCTTGCACCATCTAGCCCGAGTTCCATAATATAAATGGGCACGACAAACTTTTGGACGTTGATTTTGATGGAACGGTAGCACTCCTAGGCCTACAGGTGGATTCTTGGAAATTGATACATACTGGGATGTACTAGCTTGACGAGAAACTGACGACTGATCAACAACATTGATGGGTTTAGCACTATTATTATTTAGAGAAAATACAACTAGCTCATCTGCAAGCTTGCCTAAAGCTGGTAAATCCATATTTTGCTGAGAGGCTAAAACTGCCGAAATACTACTGGGAACTGCTTGCAAGAATTTATGTTTCACTAGGTCATCTGTTACTCCTAATTTAGAAGCAGTTCTGCGAATTTCTTCTAAATAAACTGAAGGCTTGCCATGCATTACTGTATTACTTATCAAATCATTGAAAAGTTCAGGCTTGGTCTGTTCAAAAAGATTTGTGAGGTATGCTTTAATTATATCATAGTCTCTCCTATTTAAAGTGTCTTGGGGAACACGTTCTACAACAGTAGGGGGCAAGGCAGATAACACATGGAAAAATTTTGTTTCACTGGATTTCACATTAGCTAACCAAAATTGAGCTTCAAGAATAGAAAACCACCCTGAAACGCAGGTGTCCATGAATGCAGGGGCTTTCACTGCTATGTGCCTGACAGCACTAGACTTATCATCATCAGAATCGGACATTGTTTATGACAGCTTATCTTAGAGTACAAATACTGAAAGAAACCTAGGCCTTGCCTACCGGTATGATGCTGAAGAAATTTTGTCACTCAGGCCTATCTTGTCAATTACAAATATCTTGTCACTCCTATATCTTGTCACTCCTATATCTTGTCACTACGGTGGTCACCACTTTGTAGTTCAGTCTGACAAGATATCAAGATTACCACAATATCATTTAAGGTAACAAAATAGGCCAAAGTCATAATTATGAATCAATTTTTATGTATCGAAAATGAACAGACCAAAAGTATCACATTAGACGAAAAAGGCGGCAATACAGAGTCAGTGTTGCCATAAAAACAGAAAACCAAAACAATGTACAGTTTGTTATGACAAAAAGAAGCAAAATTAAGGGATCACTTTACAACAACAACAAAAATTATTAATAAATAAAGTGAATATATATATATATATATATATATATCAATTAATAAATAAATTAATATATAAATAAAGATGACATATATCATACCATTACAACACTCCAAATAAAGAAAGTAAATACACTATGCCACTACAGTGGCACCCACCTGTTTCTGCTATATATTCTTTATAACTGATAAACTCACTTGCTAACCAAGGTATGTTATCACAAGATTAGACTTTACATTTAACTCAATATTTATACAAAATAAAAACAAAATAGTAAAAGAGAAAGCTAAAAGAAAAGCAAAAAAAAAAAAATGAAGAAAATAAGACAGCTGTACGACTTGGCAACTTAACTCAGTACTGTTGACAGGTGGATATTTTTTTATTTTTTTTTTTTACTTATTCAATTATTTCGTGTATCAAACTAACTAACAAGTTAATATAAATGGGAAGGATACTAATTTTAACAATATATGGAACCACAGGATCAGGTAAACGGCTTAAGAGCTTTCCCCAGTTTACACAAAAAATTAGGTAATGTGATGTGATGGCTTCACCTCTGGCAACTCTTCTAAATTTCCTTCAAGGCAGAACTGGACGGCAGCTTCTCTCTCCCCTCACGAAAAATGTTCTCAATTTTTTGTGTGTGTGATTACCTAATTGTGATTACCTAATTGTGTTTACGGGAAAGAGCCCAAAGCTCGTATCTTCCCGTCTCCTGATCGGTTCCATTTTATACTTAGTCATACTTATCATACCTGTCCTTAAAACTATGGATTGAGATAGCATTAACTACCTCCTCGCTTACCCAATTCCAATTATCAACTACTCTTACACTGAAAAAGTATTTCCTTACATCCTGCAAAGAACTTTTCTTACGAAGCTTCTAACTATGACCTCTAGTTCTAGAGCCAGCCATATCAAAATATTGATCCCTATCCACTCTATCATAACCATGAAGGAATTTAAAGACTGTCACCATATCCCCCCTCACTCTTCTAGCTTCGAGTGATGGTAAGTCTAATTCCCTCAGCCTCTCATCATAACTGAGATTGCGTATTTCTGGCACCAGTTTCGTGGCATGTCTTTGAACTTTTTCAAGCTTAGCTATGTGCTTTTTCAATTGCGGATTCCAAAAGGGGGCTGCATATTCGAGTTTTGGCCTCACATAGGTTGCATAAATATTTCTGAACATTTCCTTGTCCATGTGCCTGAAGGCTACCCTTACATTTGATAAGAATGCATATGCTGCCCTTACTATGCCATTTATATGTATTTCTGGAGACAAATCTGCCAGTATGTTTACTCCTAGATCTCTCTCATTTTCTGTCTCTTGAAGTTGTACTCCAGCCACCGAGTAGTCAAGCTTGGGCCTTCTTGCACTTGTACCCATTCTCATTACGTTACATTTTGAAGTATTGAATTTCATTAGCCACTTTTCTGACCACTCATGCAGAGTGTGTGTGTGTGTGTGTGTGATTACCTAATTGTGATTACCTAATTGTGTTTACGGGAAAGAGCCCAAAGCTCGTATCTTCCCGTCTCCTGATCGGTTCCATTTTATACTTAGTCATACTCATCATACCTGTCCTTAAAACTATGGATTGAGATAGCATTAACTACCTCCTCGCTTACCCAATTCCAATTATCAACTACTCTTACACTGAAAAAGTATTTCCTTACATCCTGCAAAGAACTTTTCTTACGAAGCTTCAAACTATTACCTCTAGTTCTAGAGCCAGCCATATCAAAATATCGATCCCTATCCACTCTATCATAACCATGAAGGAATTTAAAGACTGTCACCATATCCCCCCTCACTCTTCTAGCTTCGAGTGATGGTAAGTCTAATTCCCTCAGCCTCTCATCATAACTGAGATTGCGTATTTCTGGCACCAGTTTCGTGGCATGTCTTTGAACTTTTTCAAGCTTAGCTATGTGCTTTTTCAAGTGTGGATTCCAAAAGGGGGCTGCATATTCGAGTTTTGGCCTCACATAGGTTACATAAATATTTCTGAACATTTCCTTGTCCATGTGCCTGAAGGCTACCCTTACATTTGATAAGAATGCATATGCTGCCCTTACTATGCCATTTATATGTATTTCTGGAGACAAATCTGCCAGTATGTTTACTCCTAGATCTCTCTCATTTTCTGTCTCTTGAAGTTGTACTCCAGCCACCGAGTAGTCAAGTTTGGGCCTTCTTGCACTTGTACCCATTCTCATTACGTTACATTTTGAAGTATTGAATTTCAATAGCCACTTTTCTGACCACTCATGCAGAGTGTGTGTGTGTGTGTGTGTGTGTGTGTGATTACCTAATTGTGATTACCTAATTGTGTTTACGGGAAAGAGCCCAAAGCTCGTATCTTCCCGTCTCCTGATCGGTTCCATTTTATACTTAGTCATACTCATCATACCTGTCCTTAAAACTATGGATTGAGATAGCATTAACTACCTCCTCGCTTACCCAATTCCAATTATCAACTACTCTTACACTGAAAAAGTATTTCCTTACATCCTGCAAAGAAGTTTTCTTACGAAGCTTCAAACTATGACCTCTAGTTCTAGAGCCTGCCATATCAAAATATCGATCCCTATCCACTCTATCATAACCATGAAGGAATTTAAAGACTGTCACCATATCCCCCCTCACTCTTCTGGCTTCGAGTGATGGTAAGTCTAATTCCCTCAGCCTCTCATCATAACTGAGATTGCGTATTTCTGGCACCAGTTTTGTGGCATGTCTTTGAACATTTTCAAGCTTAGCTATGTGCTTTTTCAAGTGCGGATTCCAAAATGGGGCTGCATATTCGAGTTTTGGCCTCACATAGGTTACATAAATATTTCTGAACATTTCCTTGTCCATGTGAATGAAGGCTACCCTTACATTTGATAAGAATGCATATGCTGCCCTTACTATGCCATTTATATGTATTTCTGCAGACAAATCTGCCAGTATGTTTACGCATAGATCTCTCTCATTTTCTGTCTCTTGAAGTTGTACTCCAGCCACCGAGTAGTCAAGTTTGGGCCATCTTGCACTTGTACCCATTCTCATTACGCTACATTTTAAAGTATTGAATTTCATTAGCCACTTTTCTGACTACTCATGCAGATTATTTAGATCCTCCTGAAGTTCTCTACCATTGTTCTCGTTTTTTACTTTCTTCACAATCTTTGCATCATCTGCAAACATATTCATGAATGAATTTACAGACTCTGGTAGGTCATTTACATATACAAGGAACAAAAGTGGCCCTAAAACTGAACCCTGTGGAACTCCACTACTAACTCTTCTCCATTCAGACACTGAGTGTCTCACTCTAACCCTCTGTTCCCTTCCTTCTAAGTAAATTTTTATCCATTCTAAAACATTTCCACCTATTCTAGCCATTGATTGCAGCTTCCTAATAAGTCTCCCATGTGGAACAGTGTCAAACGCTTTCTGGAAGTCTAGGAATATGCAATCTGCCCAGCCCTCTCTTTCCTGTAAGATTCGGCTTACCTCATCATAAAATTCTAATAAGTTTGTTACTGTTGATCTACCTTCTCTGAAGCCACGTTGCCTCACTGACAAAAAGTTGAAGGATTCCAAGTGAAGAGAGATATGTTTCCTTAGTAGTTTCTCCATAACTTTGCAAACTATGCTGGTCAAGGAAACTGGTCTATAGTTCAGAGCCGTACCCCTCCTTCCCTTTTTGAAGATAGGTATCACATTTGCTTGTTTCCAGCATCTTGGAATCTCCCCTGACTCCAGTGACTTTTTAAATATGATACTTAGTGCCACTGATATTGAGTTTGCGCATTTTTTAAGCACATGAGGGGATATGTCATCAGGACCTGTAACTTTATGAACATCTAAATCCATCAGCACTTTGCATACCTCTGTGGCTGTAAGGTTGATGTTCTCTAATACCGGCCCTTGAGCTTCTATCACTGCAATCTGAGGGGGTGGGGTATTTTCTACTGTAAATACTGACTGAAACTCCTTGTTCAATTCTGTGCAGATCTCTTCATCCGTCTCAGTGATGCTTCCATCCGCTCTCTTTAGCCTTAAAACCTGTTCTTTTACCTTCAGTTTTCCTCTGATAAAGCTGTGGAAAAGCTTGGGATTTTCTTTAGCTTTCCTGGTGATGTCCCTCTCATAGTCTCTCTCTGCCTCTCTCCATTTACTTAGGTAGGCATTTCTTGCTCTTTTGTAGGTTTGCCAGGCATTTATGTTTTTTCTCCTCCTATACCTTTTCCAGCATTTGTCTCTCCACTCCTTAGCTCTTTTACACCCATTATCGAACCATTTCTCTCTGGCATGAATTATTCCTACTTTGGTGACAGGTATGCAGCAATCAACTACCTTCCCATATTTCTCACAAAAGATGTCATACATTTCTTGTACAGATTTGTTGTAAAATAAGGTTCTCCAGTCAATAACTGTAAAAAGCTCATTCATTATGATGTAATCTCCTTTCCGATAGTTCCTCCTCATGTCCTCAGTGCCTTTACTCTCAGGAAGAATATCTTCAATGATATACTCCATCAACAACACACAGTGGTCACTCTTTCCAATTGGTGGTTCATACTCAATATTTTCAATATCCATCACATTATCTGTGAACACTAGATCAAGTAGTGATGGCTCATCCCCACCCCTGGCCCTTGTTGGTTCCATTACATGTTGGTGTAGGAAATTCCCTTGTACGCAATCTAGGAATCTTGCCCCGAATGAGTCCTCACCACTGTGTGGGTCAAGATTTATTCAATCTATCTCTTTATGATTAAAGTCTCCCATAATCAAAATCCTACATTTTTTTTCCCGTGCCATGTTAACAACTGAGTTTATGACTTCAGTAGTACCTATATGACGTTCCTCATAAACTTCAAGCCTATTTTGGTTCCTTGGCTGGTTGTATACAACAGTTATTATAATGCTCTCTGACCCAGTATTTATGCGAGCAACAAGAAATTCCTTGAATTCACTTTCTATAGCCAAGTTTATTTCTTCAACTTGAATCCTTTCACTTATGAGCAGTGCTATCCCTCCACCAGTACTCTCAGATCTTTCAACCCTTAGTATTCTGAAGCCCTTAGGAAAAACTGTGACACTGTTTATGTCCTCACTCAACTTAGTCTCTGTAATTGCTACTATATCTGCCTTACTGTTGTGAATCCTATCGTTTAATTCTACTGCCTTACCAGCTAATCCATCAGCATTTGTGTATAACAATCTTAATAAGGCCACATCCCCTGATCTTCTGTCATTATCTTCTTTATCTCCCCTTTGTCTGGAAGAACTCTAAAATGAAAATTTTTCTTCTCTTCTTCATTTCTTTCCTCGTTTAACCTTCTTGCCTCTTCCAACAAGTTTTTGAGCTTTCTCATCTCTTCCTGTGTTCTGTATCGTCTAATGAACACTTCTTTGAATTCTTGAAGGTCTTTTAGACTTTTTTTTCTCAACAATATTTCCCTACATGTTTCCCCTCTCTCAAAGGTTACTTTTGTTGGTCTCGGCTTTCCTTCCCTCGAGTATTTACCTAGTTGGTGTATGTTTACAATATCCTCAGGACCACAAACTACTCCAAGCTTTCTTATCAGGTCTACAACCCTAGCTTTATTTTCTTCAAGTCTCCCATGCCATGTTGGCTCCTGGGATTCGCTTATGCTTGAGATTACCACTGTCTTCTCCTTATCAAGTGCCTGTCTGATGAGTGGGTTTGCCCTTTCCATCACAACGTCTTTCATTTTTTCGATTACTGTCTCTTTATAGTCAACTGTTTGTATGTTTTCCAATGCCACCACCTTTACAGCCTCTTTTACTGCCACATTCCCCTTTAGTGCATCAGCAAAGGAAGTTTTCATGGCATCATTTTCCATATTCAGCTCCTGGAACTTTTTTCTGACCTGTTCAATGTTTTCCTTAATCTGGACATTCCAAGCATCAATCTCGTCTCTCTCAGAAGAGAGCAGTGAACTAACATCTAATTCCTTTAGGTTGTCATTCAGCTGTTTGTTTTTATCTTCTTGTTTAGAAATTCTAGATTCTAGTTGACTCTTTTCCCCTTCCAGCTTCTTTATTCTTTTTTCTAGTTCCTTTCTCTCCTGCCCTTGTGCTTTATTTGCTTCCTCCAAAGATCTTCTTTGCTCTCTGAGTGTTTCATTCTCTTTCATTTCTCCATCCATATTCCGAATTTTTTCATCAAGGCTTATAACCATTTCCTCTAAATTCTTGATTTTCTGTTTAAGTCTCCTAATGGCTACCCCTCCTACCGACCCATGGATGGGAGAGGCTTGGGACAGAGATGGCCTCATTTTTATGTTCTCCCTCTTACAGAATATAGAAAGAAGAAGAGAAAGAGGAAAAAAAAAAGAGAAAAACTTTTATTTAAGCTTCACACAGAATGTTTATATCTCCATATAAGTGCTATTTAGTGACTCAGTTTATCTCTTTTCTGGTAACACACATCTTAGCTTAAGATGATTACCTAATTGTGATTACCTAATTGTGTTTACGGGAAAGAGCCCAAAGCTCGTATCTTCCTGTCTCCTCATCGGTTCCATTTTATACTTAGTCATACTTATCATACCTGTCCTTAAAACTATGGATTGAGATAGCATTAACTACCTCCTCGCATAGCGAATTCCAATTATCAACTACTCTTACACTGAAAAAGTATTTCCTTACATCCTGCAAAGAAGTTTTCTTACGAAGCTTCAAACTATAACCTCTAGTTCTAGAGCCAGCCATATCAAAATATCGATCCCTATCCACTCTATCATAACCATGAAGGAATTTAAAGACTGTCACCATATCCCCTCTCACTCTTCTAGCTTCGAGTGATGGTAAGTCTAATTCCCTCAGCCTCTCATCATAACTGAGATTGCGTATTTCTGGCACCAGTTTTGTGGCATGTTTTTGAACTTTTTCAAGCTTAGCTATGTGCTTTTTCAAGTGCGGATTCCAAAAGGGGGCTGCATATTCGAGTTTTGGCCTCACATAGGTTACATAAATATTTCTGAACATTTCCTTGTCCATGTGCCTGAAGGCTACCCTTACATTTGATAAGAATGCATATGCTACCCTTACTATGCCATTTATATGTATTTCTGCAGACAAATCTGCCAGTATGTTTACGCCTAGATCTCTCTCATTTTCTGTCTTTTGAAGTTGTACTCCAGCCACCGAGTAGTCAAGTTTGGGCCTTCTTGCACTTGTACCCATTTTCATTACCTTACCTTTTGAAGTATTGAATTTCATTAGCCACTTTTCTGACTACTCATGCAGATTATTTAGATCCTCCTGAAGTTCTCTACCATTGTTCTCGTTTTTTACTTTCTTCACAATCTTTGCATCATCTGCAAACATATTCATGAATGAATTTACAGACTCTGGTAGGTCATTTACATATACAAGGAACAAAAGTGGCCCTAAAACTGAACCCTGTGGAATTCCACTACTAACTCTTCTCCATTCAGACACTGAGTGTCTTACTCTGACCCTCTGTTCCCTTCCTTCTAAGTAAGTTTTTATCCATTCCAAAACATTTCCACCTATTCTAGCCATTGATTGCAGCTTCCTAATAAGTCTCCCATGTGGAACAGTGTCAAACGCTTTCTGGAAGTCTAGGAATATGCAATCTGCCCAGCCCTCTCTTTCCTGTAAGATTTGGCTTACCTCATCATAAAATTCTAATAAGTTTGTTACTGTTGATCTACCTTCTCTGAAGCCATGTTGCCTCACTGACAAAAAGTTGAAGGATTCCAAGTGAAGAGAGATATGTTTCCTTAGTAGTTTCTCCATAACTTTGCAAACTATGCTGGTCAAGGAAACTGGTCTATAGTTCAGAGCCGTATCCCTCCTTCCCTTTTTGAAGATAGGTATCACATTTGCTTGTTTCCAGCATCTTGGAATCTCCCCTGACTCAATTGACTTTTTAAATATGATACTTAGTGCCACTGATATTGAGTTTGCGCATTTTTTAAGCACATGAGGGGATATGTCATCAGGACCTGTAGCTTTATGAACATCTAAATCCATCAGCGCTTTGCATACCTCTGTGGCTGTAAGGTTGATATTCTCTAATACCGGCCCTTGAGCTTCTATCACTGCAATCTGAGGGGGTGGGGTATTTTCTACTGTAAATACTGACTGAAACTCCTTGTTCAATTCTTTGCAGATCTCTTCATCCGTCTCAGTGATGCTTCCATCCGCTCTCTTTAGCCTTAAAACCTGTTCTTTTACCTTCAGTTTTCCTCTGATAAAGCTGTGGAAAAGCTTGGGATTTTCTTTAGCCTTCCTAGTGATGTCCCTCTCTGCCACTCTCCTTTTACTTAGGTAGTCATTTCTTGCTCTTTTGTAGGTTTGCCAGGCATTTACGTTTTTTCTCCTCCTATACCTTTTCCAGCATTTGTCTCTCCACTCCTTAGCTCTTTTACACCCATTATCGAACCATTTCTCTGCGTGTGATTACCTAATTGTGTTTACGGGAAAGAGCCCAAAGCTCGTATCTTCCCGTCTCCTCATCGGTTCCATTGTATACTTAGTCATACTCATCATACCTGTTCTTACAACTATGGATTGAGATAGCATTAACTACCTCCTCGCTTAGCCAATTCCAATTATCAACTATTCTTACACTGAAAAAGTATTTCCTTACATCCTGCAAAGAAGTTTTCTTACGAAGCTTCAAACTATGACCTCTAGTTCTAGAGCCTGCCATATCAAAATATCGATCCCTATCCACTCTATCATAACCATGAAGGAATTTAAAGACTGTCACCATATCCCCCCTCACTCTTCTAGCTTCGAGTGATGGTAAGTCTAATTCCCTCAGCCTCTCATCATAACTGAGATTGCGTATTTCTGTCACCAGTTTCGTGGCATGTCTTTGAGCTTTTTCAAGCTTAGCTATGTGCTTTTTCAATTGCGGATTCCAAAAGGGGGCTGCATATTCGAGTTTTGGCCTCACATAGGTTACATAAATATTTCTGAACATTTCCTTGTCCATGTGCCTGAAGGCTACCCTTACATTTGACAAGAATGCATATGCTGCCCTTACTATGCCATTTATATGTATTTCTGGAGACAAATCTGCCAGTATATTTACTCCTAGATCTCTCTCATTTTCTGTCTCTTGAAGTTGTACTCCAGCCACCGAGTAGTCAAGCTTGGGCCTTCTTGCACTTGTGCCCATTCTTATTACCTTACATTTTGAAGTATTGAATTTCATTAGCCACTTTTCTGACCACTCATGCAGATTATTTAGATCCTCCTGAAGTTCTCTACCATTGTTCTCGTTTTTTACTTTCTTCACAATCTTTGCATCATCTGCAAACATATTCATGAATGATTTTACAGACTCTGGTAGGTCATTTATATATGCAAGGAACAAAAGTGGCCCTAAAACTGAACCCTGTGGAACTCCACTACTAACTCTTCTCCATTCAGACACTGAGTGTCTTACTCTAACCCTCTGTTCCCTTCCTTCTAAGTAAGTTTTTATCCATTCCAAAATATTTCCACCTATTCTAGCCATTGATTGCAGCTTCCTAATAAGTCTCCCATGTGGAACAGTGTCAAACGCTTTCTGGAAGTCTAGGAATATGCAATCTGCCCAGCCCTCTCTTTCCTGTAAGATTTGGCTTACCTCATCATAAAATTCTAATAAGTTTGTTACTGTTGATCTACCTTCTCTGAAGCCATGTTGCCTCACTGACAAAATGTTGAAGGATTCCAAGTGAAGAGAGATATGTTTCCTTAGTAGTTTCTCCATAACTTTGCAAACTATGCTGGTCAAGGAAACTGGTCTATAGTTCAGAACGGTATCCCTCCTTCCGTTTGAAGATAGGTATCACATTTGCTTGTTTCCAGCATCTTGGAATCTCCCCTGACTCCAGTGACTCCTTAAATATGATACTTAGTGCCACTGATATTGTGTTTGCGCATTTTTTAAGCACATGAGGGGATATGTCATCAGGACCTGTAGCTTTATGAACATCTAAATCCATCAGCACTTTGCATACCTCTGTGGCTGTAAGGTTGATGTTCTCTAATACCGGCCCTTGAGCTTCTATCCTGCAATCTGAGGGGGTGGGGTATTTTCTACTGTAAATACTGACTGAAACTCCTTGTTCAATTCTTTGCAGATCTCTTCATCCGTCTCAGTGATGCTTCCATCCGCTCTCTTTAGCCTTCCTGGTGATGTCCCTCTCATAGTCTCTCTCTGCCTCTCTCCTTTTACTTATGTAGTCATTTCTTGCTCTTTTGTAGGTTTGCCAGACATTTATGTTTTTTCTCCCCCTATACCTTTTCCAGCATTTGTCTCTCCACATCCTTAGCTCTTTTACACCCATTATCGAACCATTTCTCTCTGGCATGAGTTACACCTACTTTGGTGACAGGTATGCAGCAATCTACTATCTTCCCATATTTCTCACAAAAGATGTCATACATTTCTTGTACAGATTTGTTGTAAAATAAGGTTCTTCAGTCAATAACTGCAAAAAGCTCATTCATTTTGATGTAATCTCCTTTCGGATAGTTCCTCCTCATGTCCTCAGTGCCTCTACTCTCAGGAAGAATATCTTCAATGATATACTCCATCAACAACACACAGTGGTCACTCTTTCCAATTGGTGGTTCATACTCAATATATATTCCAGATAGACATCTGTGGTGTACAATATAAACATACTAAAACAAACAAATCATAAAGATGAGTGTACCATTAAAATTACAAGTAAAATCTTCCTTTAAGAGTAACTTCTTAAGATTACATTTAAAAGTATACACTGAACCAGCATTTTTTAGTTCACTGGGAAGCTTATTATAAAAATGAGGTCCACAAATGTTTATATCTCTTGAGCCAACATCAGTTTTAGTCCTTCGTACTAATAAATCTTCCCCTTGACGGGTAGTTAACCCGGTAACTGACTTTACTGTAGAAAAATTATACAAGCAATCAGGAAGATTGTTTCTTAGGATATTAAAAACAAAGGTACATATTTCAAAAACATATTTATCTTTAATCTTTATCCATTCTAGATCTTTTAAAACAGGAGAAATGTGCTCGTATTTTCTTACGTTGCCAACAGCCACTCGTGCTGCAAAGTTTTGTAACTTTTGTATTCTTTGTAATTGAGTCTTATTTGTACATCCCCAAACTTTGAAACAGTAATTAATTAAACTCATAGCTAAGGACTGGACAATTATTATACAAGTTGATGTTTCAAATGAGTCTTTTACCCTATTTAGATATATTAGAGTACCCATTACTTTTTTATAAATTTCATCTATATGCATTTCAAAATTCATGTAACGGTCAAAATACACCTAGGTTTTTTACCGAGTTCATTGGCTTAATGATATTACCGTTAAAATTTATATGAAAATTGTCATCAACTTCTGATAATAATTGTCTGGATCCGATAAGAATAGATTGGGTTTTAGTTTCATTAAGTAACAGACCATTTTTTAGAAAATAACGTTTTGCCATATACAAAATTTCTTCTGCTCTACGAATAATATTTTCTAAATCATTAATTTCTCCTTCAATTAAGATTTGAGTATCGTCAGCATATTGAATGACATAACAGTTAGGTAAATATTTTACTAGATCGTTTACATATATTAGAAAAAGTATAGGTCCTAGGATCGATCCTTGAGGACCCCCAAACAATACCTTCTTGCGACTTGAAACTACATCTTTTATTCTGACTGACTGGTAGCGGTTTTTTAAATAGTTCTCGAACCAGCTTGGGTCAATGTTCATTTTTTTGCATTTTTCTAATAAAATAGTATGGTTAACACTATCAAAAGCTTTAGAAAGATCGAGTAGTAGTAGCAATGATATTCTCTTATTATCTATATTTTTGTATATTTTATTTGATATTTTCAATAAGGCAGTTTCAGTTGATAATTTTGGCCTGAAACCGTGTTGACTTTTTGCAATAAGTTTATTTTTTTCAAGAAACCCAATTAACTGATTTGCAACAATCTTTTCAAGTATCTTTGATAAAATTGGTAGTAAAGAGATTGGTCTATAGTTAGAGACATCGTCAAGATTTCCACTTTTAAAACCAGGAATTACATGGGGATTTTTCCATAAATCTGGGTAAATATTGGTAACTATGGAAGTATTGATTATTACCGTCAGATAATATGCTATTACAAATAATGAATCTCTAATAAAACGAAAACCAATTCCATCTGATCCATATGCATTAGAGTCTTTCAGATTTTTTATTACTAAAATTACTATTACAATCTACTGTAGTAGGGTTAAAAGACATCATTACTTCTATTGAATGTACTATGTTCTTCAAAATTAATATTATTATTACTAACATCATCACTATTATCATTACCATTACTACCACCATCATTATTATCATCATTATTACCATTATTATTATTATTTTTCACCATCAACATTACTATTATTATTACTACTACCACCATTATTATTATAGTTTTCATTCATTATTTCTTTCTTTGATTTTCAAAGGTTTTTTTTCCCACTTCAGCGAAAAAATGATTAAACTCTTCTGCTTTAGCACTTACATCTACCTCATCGGGTATAATTGATTTATTACTATTTTTATTACAGTTATTTGAAAGCATGGTTTTAGCAATTTTCCATGTATCAGAGAAATCTAATAATAATCTTCCCTCCATTTTAAATTCACTCTGTCTTCAATTCCTGACGGAACTTCAAAAGGATGCATCTCTCTCTCTATCCAACATTCTATTCTACCCAACCCCCAAAATTCCCATTATCCCAGCCAACTAAGGAGGGGCACTGTACACAGTTATTAAAGTAAATAAACCAACAGACGTACAAACAATGATGAGCCCTTAATAACAATAAAAATAATAACAATAATAATAATTATAATAATAATAATAATAATCTCCACAAACATCATCAAAGGAAAATTATTGTCTCCAATAATAATAATAATAATAAAAATAATAATAAAAAGATCTAAGGAGAACTTTTGAAATAGAAATCATTAAAGTAATGCAGAGGTATAATAAAACCCAGCTGTGAATTGGATATTCATTACACATCTTTTATAATCCCTTCACATCTGACATGTCATTACACTCTCCATCTGTTTTTCTTTACAGCCTGATAAAGGCTGTTTAATTTTATCATTTTTTGGCCCATCCTGGCATCACAATCATTTAAATTTTTTTTTTTTTTTTAATCCGTGATGCACTGAATTCGCGATAGGTGAACAGCGATAGAGTGAGGGATTAATAAATATATATATATATATATATATATATATATATATATATATATATATATATATATATATATATATATATATATATATATATATATATATATATATATATATATATATATATATATATATATATATATTCGTTGTTTCATTTAATGGGCTTTTCCTACCATTTTAGACTGTATGTTAACAGTTCAGTTTAATATATATATATATATATATATATATATATATATATATATATATATATATATATATATATATATATATATATATATATATATATATATATATATATATATATATATATATATATATATATATATATATATATATATATATATATATATATATATATATATAGTGTTGCCTCACTTATCGCGGTAGTTCGGTTCCGGGACCCACCGCGAACCAGGAAATCCGCGAAGTAGGATCCGCCTAGATGTACATAGATATTTTAATATATTTTTACGTTTACACTGTATAAACCCTCCCTGCACTGTTAAAAAAACACCCTTTACATTATAAATAACAGCAAGCGACGTAAATTTTTATGAAAGTGATAGATGAAAGTACGGTGAATGAGGTGATAATGACATGACATACTCATATTACAATTATTTTTTCATTTACTTACTGTATAAATCCTCCCTGCACTGTTAAAAAAAACACCCTTAACATTATAGATAACAGCAAGCAACGTAAATTTTTATGAAAGTGATAGGAAAACTTACCGTGAATGTGATGATGACGTGACATACATACTCATTTACAATTATTTTTTCGTTTACGTACTGTATAAACCCTCCCTGCACTGTTAAAAAAACACCCTTTACATTATAAATAACAGCAAGCAACGTAAATTTTTATGAAAGTGATAGATAAAATTACAGTGAATGAGGTGATAATGACGTGACATACATACTCATTTACAATTATTTTTTCATTTACGTACTGTATAAACCCTCCCTGCACTGTTAAAAAAAAAAACACCCTTAACATTATAGATAACAGCAAGCAACGTAAATATTTTATGAAAGTGATAGGAAAACTTACCGTGAATGTGATGATGACGTGACATACATACTCATTTACAATTATTTTTTCGTTTACGTACTGTATAAACCCTCCCTGCACTGTTAAAAAAACACCCTTTACATTATAAATAACAGCAAGCAACGTAAATTTTTATGAAAGTGATAGATAAAATTACGGTGAATGAGGTGATAATGATGTGACATACATACTCATTTACAATTATTTTTTCATTTACGTACTGTATAAACCCTCCCTGCACTGTTAAAAAATACACCCTTAACATTATAGATAACAGCAAGCAACGTAAATTTTTATGAAAGTGATAGATAAAATTACGGTGAATGAGGTGATAATGACGTGACATACATACTCATTTACAATTATTTTTTCGTTTACGTACTGTATAAACCCTCCCTGCACTGTTAAAAAAAAACACCCTTTACATTATAAATAACAGCAAGCAACGTAAATTTTTATTTAAGTGATAGATAAAATTACGGTGAATGAGGTGATAATGACGTGACATACATTTGTACATAATAGGTAAACTTACCGTGAATGAGGTGATGATGATCATTCTCGACCCCGCAGGAAATTATTTTTTTAAATTATTTTTTACTGTTTTATTATTCTTAGGCCAGGAAATACTTGTTTTATCAATAAAATAATGAAAATTTTAATATTCACTATCACGTAGGTGAGAGCCTTTGCGTTTTCGGAAACACTGATACCGGTATCGTATTTTACATGGTGCAATACTGTTTACTATTTTTTGCTGTTTTATTATTCTTAGGCTAAGAAATACGTTTTTTTTTATCAATAAAATCATGAAACTACTGGAAATATGAATATATATGCTACCTCACGTAGCTGTGACCCCAATACATTATACGCTATCGGACACTGTTTTGCATGATGCAATACCCTATACTGTGAATTATACTGTACGTACGTATATCTAAATTTATTTATTTTACTATTTTTTTACTGTTTTATTATTCGTAGGCTGGGAAATAATTTTTTTTTATCAATTAAATAATGAAAAAAAAATTTTCAATAAAAAAAAATTTAAAATACTGAAAATTTTTTGTATTCAATATTTTAATATTTTTGCGTATACCCATAAAATAAAATAATAATTTATAAAAAAAAAAACTGCGATAGAGTGAGACCGCGAACCAAGAAGCGCGATACAGCGGGGTAACACTGTATATATATATATATATATATATATATATATATATATATATATATATATATATATATATATATATATATATATATATATATATATATATATATATATATATATATATATATATATACACAGTATTGACAAATGTGTCATTTATGGATATTATAGCTATACTTCTTGTAATTATAAATGTGTAAAATTTAGTGGTTTTATAATTATGGATACATAGACACATAACATTAAAATGCATGCACCCCTCCAAACTCATATTCAGCTAGCATAGTATATACCAATATTCTCTTAGTACTTCAAGGCATCAATTTCAAGTGGTAGAATAAAACTGCACCTCTAAGGTCAGTGGTTCTGTTCCATACTTTTATACGTATATTATGCAAGTCAGCTGCTATTCCAAGGGAAAAAGATCATTAGATTTGCCTAGAATCTAATGGATGACATCTATTACTTGCTGGGCCTGACAAAGCAGTACAACTGTATAGCTGGAAACATGAATTAGTATATTGCCATAGTCTAAGCTTTAAAAACTTAGCTTAACACATAACACCTATTGGTATTTGGTATCATTTACTTAAACTGTTTTTTACTTCGTGATAATGGAAATTAGACAATAATTATTTACCAATAACACGAACTTTTAGATGGAATTGTGAAGGAAGTGTTTCAGCTTAAAATAACAAATTTCATTCCGAACTATGTATTTTATTGATGGCTAACATACGACATTCAGAAAGAAGTACACAATAAGCAAAAGAAGCTATATATGAGATTGAATTTTAATTTAATACAAAATCTTCCTACATATGCACAAGTAACTTTAAACATCCTAAAAGCTTTTAATATATACAGTATAAGGTATGCAGTTTTCCTATATTTCTGAATCAATACTTACAAACTTACTGGCAATTATTACGTACAAATTTTTTTCTTTAGCAAGTAGTAAAACTAAGATATGCTAAATAATATCTTCATTTTTTTCCATTCAGGATATCATATCCAACGTAAACCTGCATATATGACAAAAATGGAATAAAGGATATGAGGTAGCATAATTCCTTCATATTCAAACCTCACAAGTTTTATCAACTGTGTTATATCAAAAACACAAATTCAAGGAGGGAAAAGTCATCAACCTCACATCTATACTATCCCTTCGTAAATAACTTCTACAACATCCAAAGAACAATTATGTCATCAGTCTTTGTCCTCAACCCTGAATGATTGAGAGAGAATACTAATACATCCATCCTGAAATGATCTCACAAAGTCTTTGTATATAGTATAAAGTTTCAGACTATATTCCTTTAGGACTACATGAGAATTGCAGTATTACTTGTACTACTCACTTCAATCGAATCTTTAGTTTTGTATTAAGAAAGGTACATTTCTTGATACAAAGTCTGCATCAAACTAAAGACTAAAATGAAATAAATTGCATTATGTGCCAATCATAAGAAAAACTGTTAACAAAGTATTAAATTTCCTCTTCCTTTATAACTACATCATATTCCATACATTCCACATCATATTCCCTCTTAATATTAGATGACAATTCCTCACTTCCTATATCATAATCCTCCTCTGATTCTCTACCACATCTCTCTTCTTTTAAGTGAACATTATCAATCAAGTAAATTGTATTTGGATTTTGCTCAGCATCATGAGAACTATTGGTGTTTTGAGTATTAATATTACTTGAAGGTAAGGACTCTACTTCTTGATCTCCTACAGATTTTTCAGGATTTACATTATTGGTATCTTTGTTGTAACAAGCTCTACATGCGAGTAATGCTTTGCTGCTGCCGTCACAAGTATCCAATTTACTTAACTGTACTTCCACACATGACTTTGAACAGATACTGCAAACACCTAACTGCTCTTCAAGGTGAATTTTAGCATGTCGAGTCAAAGTCCCTTTATTTATGAAAGCTCTATCACAAATGTCACATACATAAGGCCTCTCGCCAGTGTGAAACATCAAATGTTTTCTAAAAAATTCAATTCGAGCAAAAGATTTATTACAAATTTCGCACTCAAATACATTTTGTTCATTGTGAAGAATATAATGTCTTAACAAGTATTTCTTTAGTGTGAAAGATTTATTACATACACTGCACACATGAATTCTTTCTTCAGTATGAATTGCACAGTGGAGAGTCAAGTGTCTCTTTAGTTTGAAAGATTTATTGCATACACTGCACACATGAATCCTTTCCTCATTGTGAATTGCAGAGTGGATAGTCAAGAGTCTCTTTGTTGCATATGATTTATTGCATATTGTGCAAACATAATTTTTCTCTCCACTATGAGCTATGATGTGAGTTTTTAAAAGCTGCTTCGTAAGAAATGTTTTATCACAAATGAAACAAGCATGAGGTTTTTTATCACTGTGAGTATAGTAATGAATTCTTAAATATTCTTCGGATGTAAATAACTTTTGACAAATATCACATACATATGGCTTTTCTCCCGTGTGTGCAACAGCATGTTTCTTCAATTTACCTATGCTTGTAAAAGATTTTTGACAAATTTCACACACATGAGGCTTCTGTTCTCTATGGAGAAGCATATGCCTACTTAAATTTCCTTTAAAGGTGAATGATTTATTACATAAATTGCACTTGTATTCTTTTACACCACTGTGAATCATGCTGTGTTCTATCAAACGACCTTTTCTGGCAAAAGATTTACCACACACAGCACATATATGAACTTTTTTATTGGAACTGCCCAATGCATTTGAGTCCGTATTCATATTATGGTCTGTCACTTCATTATATTTACCACACTCAAGGGAATTTGAGTCACCTTCATCTGCTGACGTATCATTATCACAAATCTTTTTATCTTTCTGTGGAGCTCGGAAGCTATCAGATCCAACATATACTGTATCATTGGTACCACACAATGAATCTGAGTCTACATTCACTCTAAGGTCAGTCTCTTTATTATGTCTGCCATTCTTATGGGAATTTACATTACCTTCATTACCCAAAGAATCATCATCACTAAACTTTTCATCTTTCTGGACAGCTCTTAAGTTATTAGATTCACTGTCATTAAATATACTACCATCCTCAGTCTTTATATATACAGCCATCTTAAAAGTTTGGTAAGTTACTTCACTCTGGGGTACAAATACTGTATACATTTAGATATGAAACTAAAATTAGTCTTTAGAACTGCAGTGCAAACAGAGAGCACATGCAAAAGGTAATGAAATAAGACATTGCTCAAATCAGTTACGAGGAATATCTAAAGGCTACTAGTAAGGCTTATAATATGATCGTATGATAAAATACAGTACTCAAGATAAAACATACTTACTAAATATCAATATAAGGTGACTTGTCAATGTTAAAGTCATTTATAGAGAAAGTAGTTATATCGATATATATTAAATTTCTAAATGAAATGTCTCTCATTTTGACCAAACAGGTACAATATTTCTAAAGGATACTTTAATGTTAAGAGATGAAAAAGTAAGTACTCAAATCCAGTTCATTCATTTCATATACTTTAGTATATAAATAAACACATATAAATATGAAAAGCCATAAAAACAAATAAAAATCTTCTCTTGTAATGTAATAAATATATTGAAGAGCTTTCATGCTTATATGGGAGTTAACCTTTGGTACTTTGACAAGAAATATTCATCATGTAGGCTATAGAAGATTATTTAACACTAATCTAAGACAACTTGCTTTGTAGGGATTGCCAGAGATTAGAGAATTCCTTTTGCTGAGAAAGTCGTCTGGAAATATAAAAGGAATACATAAGTACTGTACATCAGTCATTTAGTAGAGTGCAAAATATATAATAAGAAACATGCAGGACATAATCCTTCATGTGTTAGAAGGGTCACTTACAGAGCAATTAACTAAAATAAATGCATTATGGTGTACAGTGTTCCCCCTTATCGCGGTAGTTCGGTTCCGGGACCCGGCGCGAACCAGGAAAACCGCGGAGTAGGATCAGCCTATATGTACGTAGATATTTTAATTTATTTTTACGTTTACACTGTATAAACCCTCCCTGTACTGTTAACAAACCACCCTTTACTTCATAAATAACAGCATGCAACGTAAATTTATATGAAAGTGATAGATAAAATTACGGTGAATGAAGTGGTAATTACATGATATACTCATTTACAATTATTTTTAAGTTTACGTACTGTATAAACCCTCCCTGCACTGTTAAAAAAACATGAACTACCTCACGTAGGTGAGCTACTGGAAATATAAATATATACGCTAGCTCACGTAGCTATCGGACACTACATATTTCGCATGATGCAATACTGTGAGTTATACTGTACGTACGTATATCTAAATTTATGTTTTTTACTATTTTTTACTGTTTTATTATTCTTAGGCTAGGAAATACTGTACTTGTTTTATCAATAAAATAATAAAAATTTTAATATTCACTAGGTCACGTAGGTGAGAGCCTTTGCGTTTTCCAAAACACTGATACCGGTATCATATTTTACGTAGTGCAATACTGTTTACTATTTTTTACTGTTTTATTATTCTTAGGCTAAGAAATGTTTTTTTTATCAATAAAATCATGAAACTACTGGAAATATAAATATATATGCTAGCTCACGTAGCTGCGACCGCCAATACATTGTACGATATCGAACACTTTCGCATGAAGCAATACTGTGAGTTATACTGTACGTACGTATATCATTCAGTTATTAGTACAATGTATATTAATTTAAAATTCATTTACTTATTTGATGATTGTACAAAATCTATTGTATTTATTTTTTGTAAGTTGGACCAAAAATTCCTTTTGTAAAGATTATACTTTTCAAAAGAGGTGGCCAATAAACGTATCTATCTATCTATATTTATGTTTTTTACTATTTTTTACTGTTTTATTATTCGTAGGCTGGGAAATAAATTTTTTTTATCAATTAGATAATGAAATATGTTTTTTTCAATAAAAAAATGAAAATACTGAGAATGTTTTTTTTTTTAATATTTTAATATTTTTGCATATACCCATAAAATAAAATAATTTATAAAAAAAAAATACCGCGATACAGTGAGAACGCGAACCAAGATACGCGAATAACCGGGGGAACACTGTATATATATATATATATATATATATATATATATATATATATATATATATATATATATATATATATATATATATATATATATATATATATATATATATATATATATATATATATAGTGTTGCCTCCCTTATCGCGGTAGTTCGGTTCCAGGACCCGGCGCAAACCAGGAAAATCGCGAAGTAGGATCAGCCTTTAAATTTTTTTTTTTTTTTTTTTTTTTTTTAAGATGATTATGACACCAGGACAGGCCAAAACTTATAAAATAAAACGGCCTTTATGAGGCTGTAAAGAGAAACAGAGATGGAGAGTGGGATGACCTGTCAGATGCGAAGGGATTATAAAAGATGTGTAATGAATATCCAGCTCTCTGCTGGGTTTACTATACCTCTGCATTACCTTCATGATGTCTATTCTAAAACTTCTCCTTAGATCTTATTATTATTATTATTATTGGCAACAATAATTTTGCTTTGATGATGATTGGGGAGATTATTATTATTATTATCATTATTATTATTATTATTAATATTATCATCATCATTATTACTACGGATTCGTAATTAAACCATTATTTTTACTATAAATAATGTAGTTTTGGTTGAATGAACAAGAGTTACTTAAAGATTCTCTCTCTCCAACATTCTATTCCACCAAACCCCCCACACTCTCTTTGTCCCAGCCAACTAGGGAGGGGCACTTTACACAGTTATTAAAAGTAAATAAACCAACAGATGTACAAACAATGATGAGCCCTTAATAATAATAATAATGATGATGATGATGATAATTCCACAATCACCATCAAAGGAAAATTATTGTTGCCAATGATAATAATAATAATAATTATAATAATAATAATAATAAGATCTAAGCAGAATTATTGGAATAGACATCATGAAAGTAATGCAGAGGTATATTAAAACCCAGCAGAGAGCTGGATATTCATTACACATCTTTTATAATCCCTTCACATCTGACAGGTCATTACACTCTCCATCTCTGTTTCTCTTTACAACCTAATAAGGTCTGCTTTATTTTATCATTTTTTGGCCTATCCTGGTGTCAAAAAAAAAAAAAAAAAAAAAAAAAAAAAAAAAAAAAAAAAAAAAAAAATGCGCGCCAAAAAAAACAACAACGTGATACAGTGAGAACGCGAACCAAGAAACGCGAATAACCGGGGTAACATTGTATGTATGTATATATATATATATATATATATATATATATATATATATATATATATATATATATATATATATATATATATATATATATATATATATATATATATATACAGTGTTCCCCCGGTTATTCGCGTTTCTTGGTTCGCGTTCTCACTCTATCGTGGTTTTTTTTTTATAAATTATTATTTTTTTTTATGGGTATATGCAAAAATATTAAAATATTAAAAAAAAAAATTCACAGTATTTAAATTTTTTTTATTGAAAAAACATATTTCATTATCTAATTGATAAAAATAATTTATTTCCCAGCCTACGTATAATAAAACAGTAAAATATAGTAAAAAAAAATAAATTTAGATAGATAGATACATAGATACGTTTATTGACCACCTCTTTTGAAAAGTACAGTATAATCTTAACAAAAGGAATATTTGGTCCAAATTACAAAGAAGAAATACAATAGATTTTGTACAATCATCAAATAAGTAAATGAATTTTAAATTAATATACATTGTACTAATAACTGAATGATATACGTACTTACAGTATAACTCGCATTATTGCATCATGCGAAATAGTGTTCGATAGCGTACAATGTATTGGGGTCGCAGCTACGTGAGCTAGCATATATATTTATACTTCCAGTAGTTTCATGATTTTATTGATAAAAAAAAACTTATTTATTAGCCTAAGAATAATACTACAGTAAAAAATGGTAAAAAACATAAATACTAACAGTATTGCAACAAGCAAAATACGATACCGCTATCAGCGTTTCAGACAAAGACTCGTTCAGTCTAACTCACGTGTGCGCCGTTAACGTTGTGCTTATTGAACGTTTTGCTTGTGTTCGATAGCGTATAATGTATTGGGGTCGCAGCTACATGAGCTAGCATATATATTTATATTTCCAGTAGTTTCATGATTTTATTGATAAAAAAACGTATTTATTAGCCTAAGAATAATAAGAGTAAAAAATAGTAAAAAACATAAATACTAACAGTATTGCAACATGTAAAATACGATACCGCTATCAGCATTTCGGACAAAGGCTTCCACCATCTTCCATTGTCTCGCCTCATTTGTGTGCGCCATTCACGTTGTGCTATTATTATTAACATGTTTTGCTTGTGATTTTTTTACTTGCATATTTTAACCTTTGCAATGCCTCCCAAGCATCCTTCATCTTCTAAGGGTTCTTATAGTGAGCCTAAGCGGCAAGGGAAAATGTTAACCATTGTAGATAAAGTGAAACTCTTAGAGATGTTGAAAGAAGGAAAAAAGATTGTGGATGTCGGCCGCAATTTTACGTAAACGTAAAAATTATTGTAAAATACTGTACCTATGTAAATCAAGTCATCATCACCTCATTCATGGTAAGTTTTCCTATCACTGTCATAAAAAATTACGTTGCTTGCTGTTATTTATAATGTAAAGGGTGTTTTTTTAACAGTACAGGGAGGGTTTATACAGTGTAAGCGTAAAAATATATTAAAATATCTATGTACATGTAGGCTGATCCTACTCCGCGGATTTCATGGTTCACGCCGGGTCCCGGAACCGAACTACCGCGATAAGGGGGGGAACACTGTATATATATATATATACAGTGTTCATCCCCTTATCGCGGTAGTTCGGTTCCGGGACCCGGCGCGAACCAGGAAAACCGCGAAGTAGGATCAGCCTATATATACATAGATATTTTAATGTATTTTTACGTTTACACTGTATAAACCCTCCCTGTACTGTTAAAAAAACACCCTTTACATTATAAATAACAGCAAGCAACGTAATTTTTTATGAAAGTGATAGGAAAACTTACCATGAATGAGGTGATGATGACGTGACATACATAGGTACAGTATTTTACAATAATTTTTACGTTTACGTAAAATAGCGGCAGACATCCACAAACTTTTTTCCTTCTTTCAACATATCTAAGAGTTTCACTTTATCTACAATGGTTAACATTTTCCTTTTACGCTTAGGCTCACTACAAGAAGCCTTAGAAGATGAAGGATGCTTGGGAAGCATTGAAAAGGTTAAAATATGCGAGTAAAAAAATCACAAGAAAAACATATTAATAATAATAAGCACAACGTGAATGGCGCACACGAGTGAGGCGAGACAATGGAAGATGGTGGAAGCCTTTGTCCGAAACGCTGATAGCGGTATCGTATTTAACATGTTGCAATACTGTTAGTATTTATGTTTTTTACTATTTTTTACTGTTTTATTATTCTTAGGCTAATAAATACGTTTTTTTTATCAATAAAATCATGAAACTACTGGCAATACAAATATATATGCTAGCTCACGTAGCTGCGACCCCAATACATTGTACGCTATCGAACACTTTCGCATGATGCAATACTGTGAGTTATACTGTACGTACGTATATCATTCAGTTATTAGTACAAAGTATATTAATTTAAAATTCATTTACTTATTTGATGATTGTACAAAATCTATTGTATCTATTCATTGTAATTTGGACCAAATATTCCTTTTGTAAAGATTATACTGTACTATTCAAAAGAGGTGGTCAATAAACGTATCTATCTATCTATCTATCTATTTATCTAAATTTATGTTTTTTACTATTTTTTACTGTTTTATTATTCGTAGGCGGGGAAATAAATTTTTTTTATAAATTAGATAATTAAATATCTTTTTTTCAATAAAAAAAAATGAAAATACTGAATTTTTTTATATATATATATTTTTGCATATACACATAGAATAAAATAAATTATCAAAAAAAAAAACCCACGATACAGTGAGAAAGCGAACCAAGAAACGCGAATAACCGGGGGAACACTGTGTGTATGTATATATATATATATATATAAATATATATATATATATATATATATATATATATATATATATATATATATATATATATATATATATATATATATATATATATATACATGTTTGTTTCGGCTTTACTTAGAGCTAAGACGGATACCTTCTTGCGAAGGACTTATTTTGGCATGTGTAATCGTTACCCTGAGTGTATGCCCTTACTAACCTCAGTCCATGACGGGGCGAGAACTCTCGACCTGCCGACACAGAGTCGCGGACACTACCATTTAGCCACGGAGACTATATATATATATATATATATATATATATATATATATATATATATATATATATATATATATATATATATATATATATATATATATATTAGATAGGTACAGTCCCTTTCTCCCTGAATATTTTTAACAGACAATAATCAACTGCGAGTATGAGATGAGAATAGACTGGGAATAATTTACGAGCGATTGTGACGCGGCTCTGATGGGCATCTGCTGTTACCACGGGGCTGCATCTTACAGAGATAGCCCTGTGGTAGGGGCAGTAGGAGGAGTTGGCAGTTGTGAAGCGACACAGGTTGTGGAAGAGCCGGGAGGATGGGCTGTGGCACTCCAGCAGTGCCATCTGAACGGTCGCTAGCTCCCTCGTCATTACATATAGAGCAAAGTAATCCCCCTATTTGTTTTCCTTTCTTGATGTCGGCTACCCCCCAATTAAAGGGGGAAACAGCCAAGGTATATGTATGCTCTCTTGATAAGTTACTGGATATTTGATGAGGTTGTGTCAGTGCACAAGAGTACAGTGGATTAATCATCGGTATATGCATAAATATTTGGCACAATAAGGGGAAAAAAATAATAAATAACACCCTTAGATTCCAAAAACACTTGCAATAAACTTCAGTCTTGTTTTTTTCCTGCAGCACCCAAGTCCCTGGCCTGCAGCAGATTCCATTATTAAAGCAGTAACAATTCAAAAGATTTTCCTTTAGTTGGTCACTCTGTCTGTGAACAACCTGTGTATGGTAAATTTTTAAAATTGGACCTGACTCAATATGGGGGTGAATATTTTATAGTTTTTCCTTGTTTTTTGCTGTATACTGAATGAATGCTACCTTGATACAGTGGGAAAATGAATGTTCACCTAACATGATATAACCGAATCTAAAAGTTAATTGAATTTGTTTCTGATGTTTCTGAATGAATGTGACTTTCAATTCTGTGGTAAATTACTATCCTTTCTTAGGTTAGGTTAGCATACATTTTTCGACGATTTTCAAGGTCACATTATACATTATTTAGACAAAACTCCAAAACTTGAAGAAGGTAAATTTACATTCCATAAATCCCCCAACTAACACTAATGTCCAAGATCTCTTCTGCTATGTGGAGGACATGAAACAAGGGTATTATCAAACTGTCCAAAAGATGACAAAAAAAAAAAAAATTGCTGCTTCTATAGCTGTGAAAACTGCCTAAGCAATCTGTAAACAAGCCATTACTCCTTAAAAACTCGTACTTAAAACAAACAAATATACTCATAACAGCAACACACCATCTTTCACCACAACTGCAAACTTTAAGGCCCCGGGCTCAACAGAAACGAAAAATATCAACCGCAAACAGATGATCTTATACAGTATACCGGTAGGCGATATCTATCCTAACCAAGATCTGCCACATTCAGTAGTCGAAGGAATTCATGCGATATAAATTGTTTTTTTTTTTTTCCATGGTCTCAACTCAAGCAATACTCACGAATCTTTAAGAAAAACATTTCCGGACTTCACAAAGCTAAGGTTCAGAGAGAAAATAATGTTTACATACCTCAAGCAGTGGTGCCAATTCACACAAAAAAATGTTGTGTATATATATATATATATATATATATATATATATATATATATATATATATATATATATATATATATATATATATATATATATATATATATATATATATATATATATATATATATATATATATATATATATATATATATATATATATATATATATATATATATATATATATATATATATATATATATATATATATAGTTCGATGTTACAAGATATCAAGATTACTACAATATCATTTAAGGTAACAAAATAGGCCAAAGTCATAATTATGAAGCAATTTTTAAGTATCGAAAATGAACAGACCAAAAATATCACACTACACGAAAAAAGGCGGCAATACAAAGTCAGTGTTGCCATAAAAACAGAAAACCAAAACAATGTACAGTTCGTTATGACAACAAGAAGCAAAATTAAGGGATCACTTTACAACAACATACATACATACATATACCTTGGCTGTTTCCCCCTTAAATTGGGGGGTAGCCGACATCAAAAAAAGGAACAACAACAAAATTATTAATAAATAAAGTGAAAATATATATATCAATTAATAAATAAATTAATATATAAATAAAGAAGACATATATCATACCACTACAACACTCCAAATAAAGAAAGAAAATACACTATGCACTATATATATATATATATATATATATATATATATATATATATATATATATATATATATATATATATATATATATATATATATATTATATATATATATATATATATATATATATATATATATATATATATATATATATATATTAATCAAATAAGCACATTACATAGGTGAAAACATGAATCATTTTTTACCCCGACCGGGACTTGAACCTAGGACTTATAATTACTAAGTCAAGGCGCTACCAACTACACACCACAGAAAGTTAAAAGGAATCCAACCTTATAGCTTATATCTGCTATACTTCGGAATGAACGCATTCTATCTGAATGCCACTATGTTCATATTACAGATTCCCCAACCTCACTCGTGGCTTCATTTTAGCATTTAATTCAATTCCCAATCTTATTTGGGCTATACAATAATCAAATAAGCACATTACATATGTGAAAACATGAATAATTTTTTACCCCGACCGGGACTTGAACCTAGGACTTATAATTACTAAGTTAAGATGCTACCAACTACACACCACAGAAGGTTAAAAGCAATCCAACCTTATAGCTTATATCTGCTATACTTAGGAATGAACACATTCTATCTGAATGCCACTATGTTCATATGACAGATTCCCCAACCTCACTCGTGGCTTCCTTTCGCATTTAATTCAATTCCCAATCTCATTCGAGCTATACAATAATCAAATAAGTATAGCAGATATAAGCTATAAGGTTGGATTCCTTTTAACCTTCTGTGGTGTGTAGTTGGTAGCTCCTTGACTTAGTAATTATAAGTCCTAGGTTCAAGTCCCGGTTGGGGTAAAATATGATTCATGTTTTCACATATGTAATGTGCTTATCTGACTATTGTATAGCCCGAATGAGATTGGGAATTGAATTAAATGTGGAAATGAAGCCACGAGTGAAGTTGGGGAATCTGTAATATAAACATAGTGGCATTCAAATAGAATGCATTCATTCGTAAGTATAGCAGATATAAGCTATAAGGTTGGATTCCTTTTAACCTTCTGTGGTGTGTAGTTGGTAGCGCCTTGACTTAGCAAGTATAAGTCCTAGGTTTAAGTCCCGGGCGGGGTAAAAAATGATTCATGTTTTCACATATGTAATGTGCTTATTTGATTATTGTAGAGCCTGAATGAGTTTGGGAACTGAAATGCGAAAATGAAGCCACGAGTGAGGTTGAGGAATCTGTAATATGAACATAGTGGCATTCAGATAGAATGCGTTCATTCCTAAGTATAGCAGATATAAGCTATAAGGTTGGATTCCTTTTAACTTTCTGTGGTGTGTAGTTGGTAGCGCCTTGACTTAGTAATTATAAGTCCTAGGTTCAAGTCCAGGTCGGGGTAAAAAATGATTCATGTTTTCACATATGCAATGTGCTTATTTGATTATTGTATAGCCCGAATGAGATTGGGAAAAGAATTAAATGCGAAAATGAAGCCACTAGTGAGGTTGAGGAATCTATGAGCATAGTGGCATTCAGATAGAATGCGTTCATTGCTAAGTATAGCAGATATAAGCTATAAGGTTGGATTCCTTTTAACCTTCTGTGGTGTGTAGTTGGTAGCGCCTTGACTTAGTAATTATAAGTCCTAGGTTCAAGTCCCGGTCGGGGTAAAAAATGATTCATGTTTTCACATATGTAATGTGCTTATTTGATTACTATATAGCCCGAATGAGATTGGGAATTGAATTAAATGCGAAAATGAAGCCATGAGTGAGGTTGGGGAATCTGTAATATGAACATAGTGGCATTCAGATAGAATGCATTCATTCCTAAGTATAGCAGATATAAGCTATAAGGTTTTGATTTCTTTTAACCTTCTGTGGTGTGTAGTTGGTAGTGCCTTGACTTCGTAATTATAAGTCCTAGGTTCAAGTCCCGGTCGGGGTTAAAAAATGATTCATGTTTGCACATATGTAATGTGCTTATTTGATTTATTTATATATATATATATATATATATATATATATATATATATATATATATATATATATATATATATATATATATATATATATATATATATATATATATATATATATATATATATATATATATATATATATATTATATATATATAATATATATATATATATATATATATATATATATATATATATATATATATATATATATATATATATATATATATATAATATATATATATATATATATATATATATATATATATATATATATATATATATATATATATATATTAGCTATCATCAATGAAATTTACCTTATATATTTCATTATGTTTACGTTATTACTCTTTCATCTGAAGTTGGGGTGGATGGATGGAGTAAGGAGGGCCTTGAATGATAGGAGAATGGATGTGAGGGAGGCAAGTGAGCGTGCTAGGAATAGAAATATGTGGCGAATGATTGTGACGCAGTTCTGTTTGGCATCTGCTGTTATCATGGAGTGCCTTGTAGAGGCAACCTGTGGTAGGGGATTTGGTAGTATGAAGTGACGTATGTTGTGGAAGATGGGGGAGGAGGGGATGTGGAATTCCAGCAGTACCATCTAAATCCTTCGCCAAATCCCGCGTCATTGCTATAGGAACGAAGTGTAACCACACATTGTGTTATTTTGCTTGTTCTTTGTTGTCGGCTACCCCCCAAAATGTGGGAAAATGCCATGGTAAGTATATTTTATTTTGTCTACGTAGAAAAATATAATTTCAAATATCCTGTGCCACTTCAGTTCAAGTATATATCAATTCGAGTTTCCATATGCTTTTGAGAGGTGAAGAATCAAAATCCGTCTTTATATCAGTACTAAAGATTAATAGTAATTGAGAGTATACGTGAGAGAGGAGGGTATCAAGCAAGTCTCTCTCTCTTTCTCTCTCTCTCTTAAATTTTTTCATAATTTTAACGAACTGGATAGGGAACGATATTTTGAAAGGGTGATTCTTGAATCAGGGACCATAGGTTGAAGCCTCGTAAGAAAATTGGTAGCAGTAGCATAGTTGGGTGGGATATGCCATTTGCAACGGGAACTCTCGTGTTACTGACTGTCTTTGTTTTTGTTTAAGGTTTATTATAACTAAACAAATTTCTTGAGCATATATATATATATATATATATATATATATATATATATATATATATATATATATATATATATATATATATATATATATATATCTATCTATCTATCTATCTATCTATCTATCTATCTATCTATCTATCTATCTATCTATCTATCTATCTATCTATCTATCTATCTATCTATCTATCTATCTATCTATCTATCTATCTATCTATCTATCTATCTATCTATCTATCTATATATATATATATATATATATATATATATATATATATATATATATATATATATATATATATATATATATATATATATATATATATATATATATATATATATATATATATATATATATATATATATATATATATATATATATATATATATATATATATATATATATATATATATATATATATATATATATATATATATATATATATATATATATATATATATATATATATATATATATATATATATATATATATATATATATATATATATATATATATATATTAAAGAAATAGCATCAGAGAGAACTGCATAATTAATACACGTCTCAAAACACGATGCCTCAAATATTCCTATGAAGAGTGTATAGAGTAGCATTTCCAGAAGTGGTAATAAATCTCCTGGCCAGAGATTATTCTGTGACAAAAGTTTCTAGACGACTTGGTATACTGGTATCCAAAGGCCACGAGCCTCCACCAACAAGCAAGTAAATAAAATGATGCATAAAACTTTCTTATAGAAAGAAAATGGTTCAGAATCTCTGCTTCCATAAGTGCCAAAATATCTTTTTCCAAGAGTAAGTCTTCATCGACCAGTGTTTAAGCCTTTTTGTTCCTTGTACTTGTCCAAGGAAACCAGTGATATATAGTACAGAAAGAAAATCTCAAAGAAAGTTCTGTTAAGCAGTGATTATTTAACTGCTTAACGATGGAGGCTCATTTCTGCCAAAGAGGGTTGTTACCTTTATGTGTGATGCTTCTCTCTATGCACTTTTCAACAGGGATGTTTGAGGTATAGTGCTTAGGCACTTCTGTTAATTACAAAGTCTGTGGTGTAAATTAGCATGGTTAGTGTTAGATATTAGTCATTGCCTGAGTCGTAGTCTCCGTGGCAAAATGGTAGCGTCCGTGACACTGAGGCGGCAGGTCGAGGGTTCACGCTCCGTCACGGACTGAGGTTAGTAAGGGCATACACTCAGGGTAACGATTACATCTGCCAAAACAAGTCCTTCGTAAGAAGGCAACCGTTACAGCCCTTAGTAGAAATGGGAGTCCTTGACGTAAAACCGGAACAGTCATTGCCTGAGTCGTTGTTTCTTTAATGCTTTTGTTTGGTTTTGTATCACCGGGTTTTAGGCAGTATAATCCGTCCCTATGTTTATACAATGGAGTAGTAATTATGAGTGGTGTGGTGATGGGAATGAGGGGATGTACTGAGGGCTTCGTGCGTCAAGGCATTTTGGAGGAGACTGGGGAGTTATTGGGAAGTCGTGTTGAATTCTGTCTAGTCCTATCTTGATTTATGTTGGTTTATATGGTTACTAAGGTCAGTTCTCCTCTTCATAGTGTATTCCAGTATCTTGTGCTCTGCATATTTTATTTTATGGACCAGTTTTCAGAATGAGTAGTGCTCTTCTGTCTGTTTTTTTTTGTCTCTCATTTTAAAAGCTATCTGGGTCATTTGATTGTCATGGCAGCGAAAAGTAAATTTCATGTTGAGATGCTGAAATCATTTGATAAAATGGGAGACGTTGTTATATGGTTGAGGAAGGAGGAATTAGAAACAAAATTGACAGATATTAAAGATTTGGTCAGCTTTATACCTTGGTTTCTGGAAGGGGATGCATTAGTGCTGTATCTGGAGATGAGTAAAATGAATTTATTAAATTTTGATAATATTAAGAGTAGATTGAAAGAACCTTTTGCACAAGGTATGTTTGATACTTTTGGAAGGTATAAAAGGGTGCGGTGGTTAAGGGAACAAGTAAACCTATTTACTAATGAAATAGGGTCAGCTGGGTGGACTGGAGAAGACTTGGAGAGAGCTGTAAAGTTAGGGTTTGTGACTGGATTTCCAGACTGAGTATCAATGGAATTACAACAGATAAAGGTTACTGAGCCAGTGGATATTGATGATTTATTAGCTAGAGTCTTGACAATAGGAGGAGGTAAGGAAGTAGTGGCGGTAGCTAATAAAGGATTGACTGCTGTGAAAAACTGGCAGACCCCACAGCACCAGCTTGATACACTGAGTGGCAGAATGGAAAATACACGTGGGATCAGAGGTCGATGTTATGTGTGTGGAGGTCCACACATGGCAAAGGAGTGTAAGAATCAAAAACTAGACATCATCTTCTGCCAGTGTGGAAAACTGGGACATATAACTAACTACTGTAATCATGGAAACAACCAAGAAGAGGTTATTGCACTGGAGGCTACCCTCTCAGTTCAGTATGGGTGCTTCCAAGAATTTTGCCGATGATGAAGGTTTTGGTAAGTGGAAGAGAGGCAAGAGCATTAGTAGATTCTGGCTGTTCGACCACTGTGATGGCCGCCCAATTAGCTGGAGAGTGTAATGAGGGAGAGGAAAAGAATTTGGTGACTGTTGATGAAAGAGAATTTAGGAGTGAGGTACCCAAGAAGTGGAGCTGATAGTACAGGGCATCCAATTACGAGTTAGTGCCCTAGTTCTTAATGCAGTTATTGATGGCATTGAGGTACTACAGGGGATGGATGTGATCAGTCAGTTTGGTGAAGTGACATTTATGAATGGAAGAGTGAAACTTTGGAAGGGTGAAGTCTGTTCAAGTGTTGAGAGGGAGGAGACTGCAATGCACAGCAGCAGTGGGAAAGATGGGGGAATTGGCAGGGCATTTGGGGCTGTTGTAACAGTTTGCCTGGGTGGAAGAGGACACTCTTGGTAAGCCTGACTACGGAATGAAGCACCCCTGTTAACAATGCCCGGTCAGAGAGGAAGTTGAGTCACACAAGGATCTGGTAAAGAAAGGTATTGAGAAAGGGGCTGCATTGTTAGAAATTGCGGAAAAGTTTTTTTTAATTTATTTATTTATTTATTTATTATTATTTTTTTTTTTTTTGGGGGGTAAGAAGTGGGTGGTAGAATGGTTTTTGAAAGGGAGTTGCCAGTGTTGAAAAACCATATGCCTGTAGTGACCATACTGTATGAGAGGAAGTGAAATATTTTGACAAAGAAGTAAAGCCTAATTACAGCAGTTCAGCCTACATAAGATAATGGTCGACCTGTGTTGGAGTTCTGTGAGCTTAATGCATACGTGAGGTGTCACACGGTTGATGATTTCACTGATGTATGTGGCAAAGCACTTATGGCATGGTGGCAGGTGAGTGAGGCCTCAACTATTGTGAATTTAAAGTCAGCCTATCTTCAAATACATGTAGGAGAGAATTTATGGAAATACAGCCAGTAAAATATTAAGGAAGACTTTATTGCTTAACAAGGTTGGGTTTTGGGTTGTGTTGTGCACCCCAAATTATGACAATAAACCTCAAGACATATTGAGGAAAGAGAAAGAGATAGAGGAGGCTACAAATTCATATATTGACAATATAGGAGTGGATTAAACTGAGGTAACATCGTCTGAAGTAGTAGAGTACTTGGCCAGGTTTGGGCTGGTTACCAAGCACCCAGAAGGAATGGATGGAGGGACAGTGTTGGGCCTGAGCTTATTTCCAAAAGAGGTAAGGAGATTCCAGAAGTGAAGGAGAAAATAAGTAGGAGAGAGAATTCTTTGCTCAATGAAATTAGTGGGGAAGTGGGCCACCATCCTATTGTGGGATGGCTTCAAGTGGCTTGAAGTTATGTAAAGAGATGAGTAGACGGTATAAGATGTGAGGATGAATCTGGAAGGGAAACAGTGATGATGATTCGTGATGTTGTGGAAAGAGTAAAATGTAAGATTCAGTAAGAGGGAGGTGGTATGCTTCAGAATTGGAGAGGAGGGTTTAATGGAATGATGCAAGTAGCATAGCGATGAGTGCGATATTTAATGTGGGTAGCTTCGTTGTTGAGGACGGATCATAGCTGAAGAAAAAAGATGACTACAATCACATTAATCTGTCAGAGTTGGATGGTGTGTTGAAAGGAGTTAATTTAGCTTTAAAGTGGAACTTGCAAGAGGTTTAAACAAGAACAGATTAAGTTACAGTCTTAGGCTGGGTCAATTCCATTATTGAGGGAACTGATTGATGAGTTTAGGTTGTGGGAGTGGGAATGGGGAGGTTGTTAAGTTTCTGTTTTACTAAGGTGACTCAAAGTACTGAATTCGGTTAAAAGTTCACAAACAGACAGGGCAGATATTACTGTATTTGAACACCCCACCCGTATACCACTACTCAGTTGAATGAACCTCAGAATTCAACTTTCTTTTAATTTTGGAAATGCAATGACACATTAAAAAATTTGATTAATTTTTGGAGCTGGAACAAATTTTTAATTTAAATTTATGGAATGCTGCCTCGAATCCCAGAGGTGGTGAGAACGATTTCGATTCCCGGCACCACAGATGGATGCAGAGTAGAATAGAGGACACTGAAATTGCAGAAAGAGAAACGACACACCGTTAATAATGGGAAAACGGAATGCATGAGCACACAAATAATGGGTTTCCAATATTATTCTACAGGATGAAAATATATTGGTTAGTCACAGCTAACCAGAAATATTTATGCTACCGTAAGAGCATACTAAACCATTAATTATTTGCCGGCATTAGAGGAAAACAATTTATTCACAATAAATGAAGAATAAGCAATACATATACAGTATGTATTCCTTAAATTGTGGGCAACCACAAAAGTTGAAATGCTTATTAACAATTTGCAATCCGGTTTTACGTCACGGACTCCCTTTTCAACCAAGGGCTACGACGGTTGCCTTGTATATGGTAAAACACTCTACTTACGATAAAGGAAGAATCTACGAGATAAATACAGTATTCATTCAGTTTTGATTATCAAGAACTATTTGCAATGAAAAAGGGGCAAAACCACCTTTTGAAGTATTTGCAACTTATAACTCAAAACACCTATCCTCAATATATGAAGAATCAGCAAGATAAATACAGTATGTATTCATTAAATTGTGGTTAACAAGAATATTTGCAAAGCCAACAGGGTAAAATTACTTTTATTTGCGGGTTACAGCATAAAACACATTAGTTAAATGATTAATTACTTGCAAGTTGTATAGTAAATAACTTTATTTACGAGTTTTTGACGTAAAACACTATATTTACGACGATAGAAAGGGGTGAAATGAAATTAGAATTCGCTAGAAAAAAGGGATAGATTTTTAAGGGGTCATAACCAATCTCTTGAGGATGAGATTTTCGTTTGGCACATTCAATGAAAGAAATTTCTTATCTATGTATATCGGCGGTAATTTCCAGGTTAAGGAATTAACTTTGGCAAATGAGATTCCTATTAGGTAATCTACAAAAGTTCGTTTTGTATGGGAATGGAAGCTGAGAAAATTTTCGTAGGAACTGACCAGTAACAAATTTAACCAGTTTCTCTAATTCCCAAATTACTTCACCACTATCCCTCACCTTGTTTGTGTCCGATGAAATAAGCTTGACTGCTGAGGCGAGATCTTGCCACTGGGATGTTTGGCCGCCAAATGAATGAGAATGTTTCAAATTAAGGGCTTCCAAGAGTACAAGCCTACTTTACCCTAGATCTGAACCTAAATTACCCTAAATCCATATTTATTACCCTAAACATAATGAAATTCTTTATTATCATTATGTGGTAGGTGCAGTAGGAGGAGTTGGCAGTTGTGAAGCGACTCAGGTTGTGGAAGAGCTGGGAGGATGGGCTGTGGCACTCCAGCAGTGCCATCTGAATGGCCGCTAGCTCCCACGTTATTGCCCTTAGAGCAAAGCAAACCCCCTATTTGTTTTCCTTTCTTGATGTCGGCTACCCCCCAATTAAAGGGGGAAACAGCCAAGGTAAATAGAATAGAATTATTATTATTATTATTATAATTATTATTATTATTATTATTATTATATACTCAACGTAGATATCACTCTCAGCATCATTAAAAAAAATAAAAAATAAAATATATATATATATATATATATATATATATATATATATATATATATATATATATATATATATATATATATATATATATATATATATATATATATATATATATATATATATATATATATATATATATATATATATATATATATATATATATAACAACAGTTCTGAAGAAGCTTTCTGTATGTGATGGTCAGAACAGCTAATAAAATCTAAGAAAATGAATGTTAAGAAAGTTTTGTATGAGAAAGTGGTTGTGCCAACTGTGATGTATGGATCAGAGTTATGGGATATGAAAGTATGTGAGAGACGGAAACTAAATGTGTTTGAGATGAAATGCCTGAAGAGTATGATTGGTGTATCTTGGTTGGATAGGGTTAGGAATGAAGTGGTGAGAGCAAGAACGGTGTGAGGAGAGAAATTGCAGACAGAGTAGATATGAATGTTCTGAGATGGTTTGGCCATTTGGAAAGGATGGATGATGAAAGACTGCTGAAAAAGGTGATGAATGCAAGAGTTGATGGAAGAAATGCTAGAGGTAGGCCTAGGTTTGGGTGGATTGATGGAGTAAGGAGAGCCTTGAATGACAGGAGGATGGATGTGAGGGAAGCAAGTGAGCATGCTAAGAACAGGAATGAGTGGCGAGCGATTGTGCTTACCTAATTGTCTTTACGGGAAAGAGCCCAAAGCTCGTATCTTCCCGTCTCCTCATCGGTTCCATTTCATACTTAGTCATACTTATCATACCTGTCCTTAAAACTATGGATTGAGATAGCATTAACTACCTCCTCGCTTAGCCAATTCCAATTATCAACTACTTTTACACAGAAAAAGTATTTCCTTACATCCTGCAAAGAGGTTTTCTTACGAAGCTTCAAACTATGACCTCTAGTTCTAGAGCCAGCCATATCAAAATAAAGATCCCTATCCACCCTATCATAACCATGAAGGAATTTAAAGACTGTCACCATATCCCCCCTCAATCTTCTAGCTTCGAGTGATGGGAAGTCTAATTCCCTCAGCCTCTCATCATAACTGAGATTGCGTATTTCTGGCACCAGTTTCGTGGCATGTCTTTAAACTTTTTTCAAGCTTAGCTATGTGCTTTTTCAAGTGTGGATTCCAAAAGGGGGCTGCATATTTGAGTTTTGGCCTCACATAGGTTACATAAATATTTCTGAACATTTCCTTGTCCATGTGCCTGAAGGCTACCCTTACATTTGATAAGAATGCATATGCTGCTCTTACTATGCCAGTTATATGTATTTCTGGAGACATATCTGCCAGTATGTTTACTCCTAGATCTCTCTCATTTTCTGTCTCTTGAAGTTGTACTCCAGCCACCGAGTAGTCAAGCTTGGGCCTTCTTGCACTTGTAAACATTCTCATTACCTTACATTTTGAAGTATTGAATTTAGGCACTTTTCTGACCACTTATGCAGATTATTTAGATCCTCCTAAAATTCTCTACCATTGTTCTCGTTTTTTACTTTCTTCACAATCTTTGCATCATCTGCAATCATATTCATGATTGAATTTACAGACTCTGGTAGGTCATTTACATATACAAGGAATAAGAGTGGCCCTAAAACTGAACCCTGTGGAACTCCACTACTAACTCTTCTCCATTCAGACACTGAGTGTCTTACTCTAACCCTTTGTTCCCTTCCTTCTAAGCAAGTTTTTATCCATTCCAAGACATTTCCACCTATTCTAGCCATTGATTGCAGCTTCCTAATAAGTCTCCCATCTGGAACAGTGTCAAACGCTTTCTGGAAGTCTAGGAATATGCAATCTGCCCAGCCCTCTCTTTCCTGTAAGATTCGGCTTACCTCATCATAAAATTCTAATAAGTTTGTTACTGTTGATCTACCTTCTCTGAAGCCATGTTGCCTCACTGACAAAAAGTTGAAAGATGCCAAGTGAAGAGAGATATGTTTCCATAGTAGTTTCTCCATAACTTTGCAAACTATGCTGGTCAAGGAACTGGTCTATAGTTCAGAGCCGTATCCCTCCTTCCCTTTTTGAAGATAGGTATCACATTTGCTTGTTTCCAGCATCTTGGAATCTCCCCTGACTCCAGTGACTTTTTAAATTCCTTCATGGTTATGATAGAGTGGATAGGGATCGATATTTTGATATGGCTGGCTCTAGAACTAGAGGTCACAGTTTGAAGCTTCGTAAGAAAACTTCTTCGCAGGATGTAAGGAAATACTTTTTCAGTGTAAGAGTAGTTGATAATTGGAATTCGCTAAGCGAGGAGGTAGTTAATGCTATCTCAATCCATAGTTTTAAGGACAGGTATGATAAGTATCACTAAGTATAAAATGCAACCGATGAGGAGACGGGAAGATACAAGCTTTGGGCTCTTTCCCGTAAACACAATTAGGTAATCACAATTAGGTAATCACTTAGTGCCGCTGATATTGAGCTTGCAAATTTTTTAAGTACATGAGGGAATATGTCATCAGGACCTGTAGCTTTATGAACATCTAAATCCATCAGCGCTTTGCATACCTCTGTGGCTGTAAGGTTGATGTTCTCTAATACCGGCCCTTGAGCTTCTATCTCTGCAATCTGAGGGGGTGGGGTATTTTCTACTGTAAATACTGACTGAAACTCCTTGTTCAATTCTTTGCAGCTCTGATGGGCATCTCCTGTTACCACGTGGCTGCATCTTACAGATGTAGTCCTGTGGTAGGGGCAGTAGAGGAGTTAGCAGTTATGAAGCGACACAGGTTGTGGAAGAGCCGGGAGGATGGGCTGTACTTACCTAATTGTCTTTACGGAAAAGAGCCCAAAGCTCGTATCTTCCCGTCTCCTCATCGGTTCCATTTTATACTCAGTGATACTTATCATACCTGTCCTTAAAACTATGGATTGAGATAGCATTAACTACCTCCTCGCTTAGCCAATTCCAATCATCAACTACTCTTACACTGAAAAAGTATTTCCTTACATCCTGCAAAGAAGTTTTTTTACGAAGCTTCAAACTATGACCTCTAGTTCTAGAGCCAGCCATATCAAAATATCGATCCCTATCCACTCTATCATAACCATGAAGGAATTTAAAGACTGTCACCATATCCCCCCTCAATCTTCTAGCTTCGAGTGATGGTAAGTCTAATTCCCTCAGCCTCTCATCATAATTGAGATTGCGTATTTCTGGCACCAGTTTCGTGGCATGCCTTTGAATTTTTTCAAGCTCAGCTATGTGCTTTTTCTAGTGTGGATTCCAAAAGGGGGCTGCATATTCGAGTTTTGGCCTCACATAGGTTACATAAATATTTCTGAATATTTCCTTGTCCATGTGCCTGAAGGCTACCCTTACATTTGATAAGAATGCATATGCAGCCCTTACTATGCCATTTATATGTATTTCTGGAGACAAATCTGCCAGTATGTTTACTCCTAGTTCTCTCTCATTTTCTGTCTCTTGAAGTTGTACTCCAGCCACCAAGTAGTCAAGCTTGGGCCTTCTTGCACTTGTACCCATTCTCATTACCTTACATTTTGAAGTATTAAATTTCATTAACCACTTTTCTGACCACTCATGCAGACTATTTAGATCTTCCTGAAGTTCTCTACCATTGTTTTCGTTTCCTACTTTCTTCACAATCTTTGCATCATCTGCAAACATATTCATGAATGAATTTACAGATTCTGGTATGTCATTTACATATACAAGGAACCAAAGTTGCCCTAAAACTGAACCCTGTGGAACTCCACAACTAACTCTTCTCCATTCAGACACTGAGTGTCTTACTCTAACCCTCTGTTCCCTTCCTTCTATGTAAGTTTTTATCCATTTCAAGACATATCCACCTATTCTAGCCATTGCTTCCAGCTTCCTAATAAGTCTCCCATGTGGAACAGTGTCAAATGCGCTCTGGAAGTCTAGGAATATGCAATCTGCCCAGCCCTCTCTTTCCTGTAAGATTCGGCTTAACTCATCATAAAATTCTAATAAGTTTGTTACTGTTGAACTACCTTCTCTGAAGCCATGTTGCCTCACTGACAAAAAGTTGAAGGATTCCAAGTGAAGAGAGATATGTTTCCTTAGTAGTTTCTCCATAACTTTGCACACTATGCTGGTCAAGAAAACTGGTCTATAGTTCAGAGCCGTATCCCTCCTTCCCTTTTTGAAGATTGTTTCCAGCATCTTGGAATCTCCCCTGACTCCAGTGACTTTTTAAATATGATACTTAGTGCCACTGATATTGAGTTTATACATTTTTTAAGTACATGAGGGGATATATCATCAGGACCTGTAGCTTTATGAACATCTAACTCCATCAGCGCTTTGCATACCTGTGGCTGAAAGGTTGACGTTCTCTAATATCGGCCCTTGAGCTTCTCTCTCTGCAATCTGAGGGGGTGGGATATTTTCTTCTGTAAATACTGACTGAAACACCTTGTTCAATTCTATGCAGATCTCTTCATCTGTCTCAGTGATGCTTCCATCTGCTCTCTTAAGCCTTAAAACCTGTTCTTTTACCTTCAGTTTTCCTCTGATAAAGCTGTGGAAAAGCTTGGGATTTTCTTTAGCCTTCCTGGTGATGTCCCTCTCATAGTCTCTCTCTGCCTCTCTTATTTTACTTAGGTTATCATTTCTTGCTCTTTTGTAGGTTTGCCAGGCATTTATGTTATTTCTCCTCCTATACCTTTTCCAGCATTTGTCTCTCCACTCCTTAGCTCTTTTACACTCATTATCGAATCATTTCTCTCTGGCATGAATTACACCTACTTTGGTGACCGGTATGCAGCAATCTACTATCTTCCCATATTTTCTACAAAAGATGTCATGTATTTCTTGTACAGATTTGTTGTAAAAAAAGGTTCTCCAGTCAATAACTGCCAAAAGCTCATTCATATTAATGTAATCTCCTTTCGGATAGTTCCTCCTCATGTCCTCAGTGCTTCTACTCTCAGGCAGAATGTGTGTCACATTAAATAAAACAACGAAAATATATAAAGTACTTATTAATTTCGTGACCTTAACTGGCCACCTTCTCAAAGTACTTTGTACTTTGAGAGGGTGGCCAGTGAAGGTCACAAAATATATATATATATATATATATATATATATATATATATATATATATATATATATATATATATATATATATATATATATATATATATATATATATATATATATATATATATATATATATATATATATATATATATATATATATATATATATATATATATATATATATATATATATATATATATATATATATATATATATATATATATATATATATATATATATATATATATATATATATATAGTAAGGAGGCCCATCAGTGAAACAAAACTTATAAAACAATGCTATATTTCGGATCCTAACTGGATCCCTTCTGAAGCACAACTTGAGAAGGGATCCAGTTAGGATCCGAAATATAGCATTGTTTTATAAGTTTTGTTTCACTGATGGGCCTCCTTACTATTTAGTTCTGTATGCTGACAGTTTGTACTTATATATATATATATATATATATATATATATATATATATATATATATATATATATATATATATATATATATATATATATATATATATATATATATATATATATATATATATATATATATATATATATATATATATATATATATATATATATATATATATATATATATATATACAGTGTTCCTTCAGTTATCGCGAAGGCTCAGTTCCGGGACCCGGCGCGAAACAGGAACATCGCGGACTAGGATCAGCCTATATGTACATAGATATTTTAATTTATTTTTACGTTTACACCGTATAAACTGTATAAACCCTCCCTGTACTGCTAACAAACCACCCTTTACTTCATAAATAACAGCATGCAAGCATAAATTTATATGACATACTCATGTACATAGGTATTTTACAATTATTTTTACATTTACTGTATAAACCCTCCCTGCACTGTTAAAAAACCACCCTTTACTTTATAAATAACAGCATGCAACGTAAATCTATATGTATGTGATAGGTAAACTTACCGTGACTGAGGTGGTAATGGTTTGTAGACTCTATAGGAAATTATTCCGCAGCCAATAACAGCTTTACGGCTGTTATTCATTGAGGCCAAAATAGTGGCTGACATCCGTAAACCTTTTTCCTTCTTTCAGCATATGTAAGGGTTTCACCTTATCTGTTATGGTTAACATCTTCCTTTGCGGCTTAGGTTCACTACAAGAAGCCTTAGAAGATGAAGGATGCTTGTGAGGCATTGCAGAGGTTGAAAAAAGTGAAGAAAATAAGTCACAAGCACAACGTATTAATAAGCACAACGTGAACGGCGCATACGTGAGTTAGACTGAACGAGTGAGGCGAGACAATGGAAGATGGTGCAAGCCTTTGTCCGAAACGCTGATACCGGTATCGTATTTTACATGGTGCAATACTGTTAGTATTTATGTTTTTTACTATTTTTTACTGTTTTATTACTCTTAGGCTAAGAAATACGTTTTTTTATCAATAAAATCATGAAACTACTGGAAATTTTAATGTATATGCTAGCTCACGTAGGTGCGACCCCAACACATTGTACGCTATCGGACACTATTTCACATGATGCAATACTGAGTTATATATCTAAATTTATGTTTTTTACTATTTTTTACTGTTTTATTACTCTTAGGCTAGGAAATACTTTTTATCAATAAAATAATGAAAATTTCAATATGTACTATCTTACGTAGGTTCGACCCTTTTCGTTTCCCGAAACGCTGATACCGGAATCGTATTTTACATGGTACAATTCTGTTAGTATTTATGTTTTTTACTATTTTTTACTGTTTTATTATTCTTAGGCTAGGAAATACGTTTTTTTATCAGTAAAATCATGAAACTACTGGAAATATAAATATATATGCTAGCTCACGTACTTGCGACCCCATTACATTGTACGCTATCGGACACTATTTCACATGATGCAGTACTGTGAGTTATACTGTACAGTATATCTAAATTTATGTTTTTTACTATTTTTTACTGTTTTATTCGTAGGCTGGGAAATAAATTTTTTTTATCAATTAGATAATGAAATATGTTTTTTCAATAAAAAAATGAAAATACGGAAAATTTTTATTTTTTTAATATTTTAATATCTTTGCATATACCAAAAAAAAAAAAAAATAAATAAATAAAATTGCCAAAGAAAATTGCAGTACAGTGAATTCGCGAGCCAAAAAACGCGATACAGCGAAGGATCACTGTGTGTATATATATATATATATATATATATATATATATATATATATATATATATATATATATATATATATATATATATATATATATATATATATATATATATATATATATATATATATATATATATATATATATATATATATATATATATATATATAAACCTAGTTCTCAGAATAACGCGAAGATAGGTTCTCAGAAGTGACGGGTAAATGGAAAATCGCGTGAAAAAATTAGTCATTTTCCATAGGAAACAATGATAAAGGGCATAGCTCGTTCCACAACCGTCCAAAGACACACTATACCAAAGATATAAGATAAGGAAAACATATTTTATAAGTACATAACAGAGCAGAAAGACCTGTAGTTATTTATATTAACATGCAAATAGTGTACAGTATAAAAGATATACAGATTTACTGTACAGAAAACAAATTAATGCGCTCTATTATGCCGTTGGCAACAGCCTTACACTGGGACGTGCATGGTGGCCAGTATTGCCAAATGAAGTGGATGTTTTTATTTTCAAATGTATGGTACATTTTAAGATATATATTAATTACAACAACAACAAGATGGTAGTACTGTAATTTAAATAAAAATGTACTTCATCTTTAAGATACTTGAAAAAACTTATCACGTATATTTTTTACTATTATTTTTTTGGGGCATTACTGCAATTTCTTGGTTAAAAAATCGCGGAAAAAAGGAACAAGGTTATATATATATATATATATATATATATATATATATATATATATATATATATATATATATATATATATATATATATATATATATATATATATATATATATACTCCGTGGCAAAATGGTAGCGTCTGCGACTCTGAGGCGGCAGGTCGAGGGTTCGCGCCCCGTCACGGACTGAGGTTGGTAAGGGCATACACTCAGGGTAACGAGTACAGCTGCCAAAACAAGTCCTTCGTAAGAAGGCAACCGTCCTAGCCTTTAGTAGAAAAGGGAGTTCGTGACGTTAAACCGAAACCATATATATATATATATATATATATATATATATATATATATATATATATATATATATATATATATATATATATATATATATATATATATATATATATATATATATATATATATATTAATAACACTAAACTGTTAACATATAGTCTAAAATGGTAGGAAAAGCCCATTAAATGAAACAACGAAAATATATATATATAAAAAGTACTTATTAATTTCGTAACCTAAACTGGTCACCTTCTCATTTGAGATGGTGACCAGTTTAAGTCACGAAATTCATAAGTACTTTTTATATATACATTTTCATTGTTTCATTTAATGGGCGTTTCCTACCATATATATATATATATATATATATATATATATATATATATATATATATATATATATATATATATATATATATATATATATATATATATATATATATATATATATATATATATATATATATATATATATATATATATACATATATACAGTAATCCCTCGCTATATCGCGGTTCACCTATCGCGGATTCACTGTATCGCGGTTTTTTTTTTTTTTCTGGCTATATGCAAAAATATTAAAATTTTAAGAAATATGAATTTTCAATACTTTCATTGTTGTATAGAAAATTTTTTGTTTCATTATTTTATTGATAAAAAAAATTTATTTCCCAGCCTAAGAATAATAAAACAGTAAGAAATAGTAAAATAAAAAAAATTTTAACATGTAACTGCACAATAGAAAGTACGATACCGGTATCAGCATTTCGGAAAACGCAAGGGGTCGCACCTACATGAACTAGCATATATTAAAATTTCCAGTAGTTTCATGATTTTATTGATAAAAAAAACCTATTTCTTAGCCTAAGAATAATAAAACAGTAAAAAATAGTAAAAAACATAAATACTAACAGTATTGCACCATGTAAAATACGATACCGTTATCAGCGTTTCGGAAAACGAAAAGGGTCGCACCTACGTAAGCTAGTACATATTGAAATTTTTATTATTTTATTGATAAAACAAGTATTTCCTAGCCTAAGAATAATAAAACAGTAAAAATTAGTAAAAAACATAAATTTAAACATACTACTCACAGTATTGCACCATGTGAAATACTGTCCGACAGCGTACAATGTATTGGCGTCTTGGAAAACGCAAAGGTTGCACCAAAGTGAGATAGTTCATGGAATGCTATTGGATGAAAGGGTGGGAGATGACGAATCACATAATTGTTTTTCTGCATGTTCTGTATCATGGGGTCTGATTGTCTTTTCACTGAAGCTTGGTTCTCCCACCATCTTCCATTGTCTCGCCTCACTCGTTCAGTCTAACTCACATGTGCGCCGTTCGCGTTGTACTTAATACGTTGTGCTTGTGATTTATTTTCTTCACTTTTTTCAACCTCTGCAATGCCTCCCAAGCGTCCTTCATCTTCTAAGGCTTATGGTAGTGAGCCTAAGTGGCAAAGGAAGATGTTCACCATAACAGATAAGGTGAAACTGCTAGATATGCTGAAGAAGGAAGAAGGTTTTATACTGTAAACATAAAAATATATGTAAAATACCTATGTACATGAGTATGTCATGTCATTACCACCTCATTCACAGTAAGTTTATCTATCACTTTCATATAAATTTACGCTTGCATGCTGTTATTTATGAAGTAAAGGGTGGTTTGTTAACAGTACAGGGAGGGTTTATACAGTAAACGTAAAAATATATGTAAAATACCTATGTACATATAGGAGGAGGATGGCGGAAAAGTGCCTTTAAGGCGGTAGATTATTTACTAAAATAATTTTTTTTTTTTTTGTTGCATGGGCATTATTCGCAAATTCCTTTTTTTTTTCCTATTATTTTTTAGGGGCGTTATTCCAATTTTGCAGATAAAAAACACGCGGAAAAAGTGAACAAGATATATATAGTGATCCCCCGCTGGATCGCGTTTCTTGGTTCGTGTTTTCACTGTACCATGGCTTTTTTTTTTTTTTTTTTTTTTTTTGCAAATTATTATTTTAGTTTTTGGGTATATGCAAAAATATTAAAATATAAAAAAAATAAAGATTCTCAGTATTTTCATTTTTTTATCGAAAAAAACATATTTCATTATCCAATTGATAAAAAAAAATTTATTTCCCAGCCTACAAATAATAAAACAGTAAAAAATAGTAAAAAACATAAATTTAGATATACGTACGTACAGTATAACTCACAGTATTGCTTCATGCGAAATAGTGTCCGATAGCGTACAATGTATTGGGGTCGCAGCTACGTGAGCTAGCATATATATTTATATTTCCAGTAGTTTCATGATTTTATTGATAAAAAAATGTATTTCTTAGCCTAAGAATAATAAAACAGTAAAAAATAGTAAAAAACATAAATACTAACAGTATTGCAACATGTAAAATACAATACCGCTATCAGCATTTCTGACAAAGGCTCGTTCAGTCTAACTCACGCGTGCGCCGTTCATTAATAAGCACGTTGTGCTTATTAAACATTTTGCTTGTGTCCGATAGCATACAATGTATTGGGGTCGAAGCTACGTGAGCTAGCATATATATTTATATTTCCAGTAGTTTCATGATTTTATTGATAAAAAAAACGTATTTCTTAGCCTAAGAATAATAAAACAGTAAAAATTAGTAAAAAACATAAATACTAACCGTATTAAAACATGTCAAATACGATACCGCTATCAGCATTTCAGACAAAGGCTTCAACCATCTTCCATTGTCTCGCCTCACTCGTGTGCGCCGTTCACGTTGTGCTTATTTTTATTAATACGTTTTGCTTGTAATTTTTTTACTTGCATATTTTAACCTTTGCAATGCCTCTCAAGCATCCTTCATCTTCTAAGGTTTCTCCTAGTGAGCCTAAGCGGCAAAGGAAAATGTTAACCATAACATATAAGGTAAGTTTACTTATCACGTACATATAAATTTACGTTGCATGCTGTTATTTATAAAGTAAAGGGTGGTTTTTTAACAGTGCAGGGAGGGTTCATACAGTAAACGTAAATATAATTGTAAAATACCTGTGTACATGAGTATGTCATATAAATTTACGCTTGCATGCTGTTATTTATGAAGTAAAGGGTGGTTTGTTAACAGTACAGGGAGGGTTTATACAGTTTATACCTTGTGAACGTAAAAATAAATTAAAATATCTATGTACATATAGGCTGATCCTACTCCACGATTTTCCTGTTTCGCGCCGGGTCCCGGAACCGAACCCCCGTGATAATGGGGGGATCACTGTGTATATATATATATATATATATATATATATATATATATATATATATATATATATATATATATATATATATATATATATATATATATATATATATATATATATATATATTCGTCGTTTTATTTAATGGGCTTTTCCTACCATTTTAGACTGTATGTTAACAGTTCAGTGTTTTATATATATATATATATATATATATATATATATATATATATATATATATATATATATATATATATATATATATATATATATATATATATATATATATATATATATATATATATATATATATATATATATATATATATATATATATATATAACCAAATGTGTCATTTATGAATGTTATAGCTATACTTCTTGTAATTATGAATGTGTACAATTTAGTGGTTTTATAATTATGGATAGAAAGACACATAACATTATAATGCATGCACCCCTCCAAACCCTCATTCAGCTAGCATAGTATATACCAATATCCTCTTAGTACTTCAAGGCATCAATTTCAAGTGGTAGAATATAACTGCACCTCTGAGGTCAGTGGTTCTGTTCCATACTTTTATACGTATATTATGCAAGTCAGCAGCTATTCCAAGGGAAAAAGATCATTAGCCTTGCCTAAAATCTGATGGATGACATCTATTACTTGCTGGCCCTGACAAAGCAGTACAACTGTATAGCTAGAAACATGAATTAGTATATGCCATAGTCTAAGCTTTAAACACTTGGCTTAACACACAACACCTAAGGGTATTTGGTATCATTTACTTGAACTTTCTTTTACTTAGTAATAATGGAAATTAGACAATAGTTATTTACCTATAACACGGACATTTATATGGAATTGTGCAGGAAGTGTTTCAGCTGAAAATAATAAATGTCATTCCGACCAATGTATTTTATTGATGACTAACATACGACATTCAGAAAGAAGTTCACAGTAAGCAAAAGAATCTATATATTAGATTGAATTTTATTTTAATACAAAATCTTCCTACATGTGCACAAGTAACTTTCTTCTTCTTCTTCTTCTTCGTCTACATCTTTTCCTACTTTTATGTGGGGTCGATGTTTCGGGCCAGTTATCTGTACTGGCCATATTTTGGTTTTGGCAAAATTTTTATGGCCGGATGCCCTTCCTACCACCAACCCTCCCCATCTACCCGGGCTTGGGACCGGCACCAAGTTGAGGCTGGCTTGCCCCCCTCAGTGGCTGGGTTATGCACAAGTAACTTTAAACATCCTAAAAGCTTTTAATATATACAGTATAAGGTATGCAGTATTCCTATATTTCTGAATCATTACATACAAATTTACTGGCGATTATTACTTACAAATTTTTTTCTTTAGCCTGTAGTACCACTAAGATATGCTGGATAATATCTTTTTTTTTTCCATTCAAGATATCATGTCCCACATAAACGTGCATATATGACAAAAATGGAATAAAGGATATGAGGTAGCATAACTCCTTCATATTCAAACCTCAAAAGTTTTATCAACTGTGTTCTATCAAAAACGCAAATTCAAGGAGGGAAAAGTCATCAACCTCACATCTATACTATCCCTTCGTAAATAACTTCTACAACATGCAAAGAACTATTATGTCATCAGTATTTATCCTCAACCCTGAATGATTGAGAGAGAATACTGATACATTCATCCTGAAATGATCTCACAAAGTCTTTGGATGTATAAAGTTTCAGACTATATTCTTTTAGAAGTACATGGGAATTGCAATATTACTTGTACTACTCACTTCAATCGAATCTTTAGTTTTGTATTAAGAAAGGTACATTTCTTGATACAAAGTTTGAATCCAACTATAGACTAAAATCACTTTCCCAATACAATAAATAGAGATGTAATTTTCCAGGCTGTTCACATGAAATAAATTGCATCAAGTGCCAATGTTAAAGATTCACTACAATGTATACTTCTTTCTGCATCATAGGAAAAACTGTCAACAAAGTATTAGATTTCCTCTTCCTTTATAACTACATCATATTCCATACATTCCACATCATATTCCTTCTTAATATTAGAAGACAATTCCTCATTTCCTATATCATAATCCTCCTCTGATTCTCTATCACATCTCTCTTCTTTAAAGTGAACATTATCAATCAAGTAAGCTGTATTAGGATTTTGCTCCGCAGCATGAGAAGTATTGGTGTTTTGAGTATCAATATTACTTGAAGGTAAGGACTCTCCTTCTTGATCTCCAACAGATTTTTCAGCATTTACATTATTGGTATCTTTGTTGTAACACACTCTACAAGCGAGTAATGCTTCGCTGCTGCCATCACAAGAATCCAATATTCTTAACTGTTCTTCCACACAAGACTTTGAACAGATATTGCAAACACCTAACTGCTCTTCAATGTGAATTTTAGCATGTTTAGTCAAATTCCCTTTATTTGTGAAAGCTCTATCACAAATGTCACATACATAAGGCCTCTCGCCAGTGTGAAACATAGAATGTTTTCTAAGAAATTCAATTCGAGCGAAAGATTTATGACAAATTTTGCACTCAAATGCATTTTGTCCTGTGTGAAGAATATTATGTTTTAACAAGTATCTCTTTAGTGTGAAAGATTTATTGCATACACTGCACACATGAATTCTTTCTTCATTGTGAATTGCAGAGTGGAGACTCAAGTGTCTCTTTGTTGCATATGATTTATTGCATATTGTGCAAACATAATTTTTCTCTCCACTATGAGCTATGATGTGAAATTTTAAAAGCTCTTTCGTAAGAAATGATTTATCACAAATGAAGCAAGCATGAGGTCTTTCATCACTATGAGTATAGTAATGAATTCTTAAATATTCTTTGATTGTAAATGACTTTTGACAAATATCACATACATATGGCTTTTCTCCCGTGTGTACAACAGCATGTCTCTTCAATTTATCTTTGCTTGTAAAAGATTTTTGGCAAATTTCAAACACATGAGGCTTCTCTCCTGTATGGAGAAGGATATGCCTCTTTAAATTTGCTTTAAATGTGAATGATTTATTACATACATTGCACTTGTATTCTTTTACACCACTGTGAATCGTGCTGTGTTGTTTCAAACGATATTTTTTGGAAAAAGATTTCCCACACACAGCACATAGATGAACTTTTTCATTGGAACTGCCCAATGCATTTGAGTCCGTATTCACATTCTGGTCTGTCGCTTCATTATCTTTGCCACGCTCAAGGGAATTTGTGTCACCTTCATCCGCTGACGTATCATTATCACATATCTTTTTATCTTTCTGTGGAGCTCGGAAGCTATCAGAACCAACATATACTTTATCAATGGTACCACACAATGAATGTGAGTCTACATTCACTCTAGGGTCAGTCTTTTCATTATGTCTGCCATTCTTATGGGAAGTTACATTACCTTCATCACCCAAAGAATCATAATCACTAAACTTTTCATCTTTCTGGACAGCTCTTAAGTTATTAAATTCACTATCATTAAATATACTATCATTCTCAGTCTTTGCATATGCAGCCATCTTAAAAGTTTGGTAAGTTACTTCACTCTGGGGTACAAATATACATTTAGATATGAAACTAAAATTAGTCTTTAGAACTGCAGTGCAAACAGAGAGCACATGCAAAAGGTACTGAAATAAGGCATTGCTCAAATCAGTTACGAGGAATATCTAAAGGCTACTAGTAAGGCTTATAATATGATCGTATGATAAAATACAGTACTCAAGATAAAAGATACTTACTAAATATCAATATAAGGTGACTTGTCAATGTTAAAGTTATTTATAGAGAAAGTAGTTATATCGATATACATAAAATTTCTAAATGAAATGTCTCTCATTTTGACCAAAGAGGTACAATATTTCTAAAAGATACTTTAATGTTAAGAGATGAAAAAGTAAGTGCTCAAATACAGTTCATTCATTTCATATACTTTAGTATATAAATAAACACATATAAATAACAAAAACCATAAAAACAAATAAAAATCTTCACTTGTAAAGTACTAAATATATTGAAGAGCTTTCATACTTATATGCGATTTAACCTTTGGTGCTTTGACAGGAAATATTCAGCATGTAGGCTATAGAAGAGTATGCAACACTAATCTCTGACAACTTGCTTTGTAGGGATTGCCAGAGATTGCAGAATTCCTTTTGCTGAGAAAGTCATCTGGAAATATAAAAGGAATACATAAGAACTTGACATCAGTCATTTAGTAGAGTGCAAAATATATAATAAGGAACATGCAGGACATAATCCTTGATGTGTTAGCAGGGTCATTTACACAGCAATTAACTGAAAAAAATGCATTATGGTATATATATATATATATATATATATATATATATATATATATATATATATATATATATATATATATATATATATATATATATATATATATATATATATATATATATATATATATATATATATATATATATATACACTGTATCTACTGTCAGATGTGTAATGAATATCCAGCTGTCTGCTGGGTTTACTATACCTCTGCATTACTTTCTAAAAATTCTCCTTAGATCTTATTATTATTATTATTATTATTGGCAACAATAATTTTCCTTTGATGATGATTGGGGAGATTATTATAATTATTGTTGTTATTATTATTATTATTATTATTATTATTATTTTTATTATTATTATTATTATTATTATTATTATCATCATCATTATTATTATGAATTCGTAATTAAACCATTATTTCTACTATAAATAATGTAGTTTTGGTTGAATGAACAAGAGTTACTCATAGATATTCTCTCTCTCTCTCTCTCTCTCTCTATTCTACCCAACCCCCCACACTCTCTTTGTCCCAGCCAACTAGGGAGGGGCACTTTACACAGTTATTAAAAGTAAATAAACCAACAGATGTACAAACAATGATGAGCCCTTAATAATAATAATAATGATGATGATGATAATAATCTCCACAATCATCATCAAAGGAAATTATTGTTGCCAGTGATGATAATAATAATAATAATGATAATAATAAGATCTAAGCACAATTATTGGAATAGACATCATGAAAGTAATGCAGAGGTATATTAAAACCCAGCAGAGAGCTGGATATTCATTACACATCTTTTATAATCCCTTCACATCTGACAGGTCATTACATTCTCCATCTCTGTTTCTCTTTACAACCTGATAAAGTCTGTTTTATTTTATCATTTTTTGGCCCATCCTGGTGTCACAAAAATCTTTAATTTTTTTTTTTCCCCAAAAATATCAGCAATGCACTGAATCCGCGATAGGTGAACCGCGAAATAGCGAGGGATTACTGTATACTGAATGAATGCTACCTTGAAACAGTGGGAAAATGTATGTTAACCTAACATGACTTAACCGAATCTAAAAAATAATTGAATTCTTTTCTATGGTTTCTGATGTTTCTGAATGAATGTGACTTTCAAATCTGTGGTAAATTACTATACTTTCTTAGGTTAGGTTAGCATACATTTTTCGACGATTTTCAAGGTCACATTATAAATTATTTAGACAAAACTCCAAAACTTGAAGAAGTAAATTTACATTCCATTAAAACCCCAAAAGCACTAATGTCCAAGAGCTTTTCTGCTATGTGGAGGACATGAAACAAGGGTATTATCAAACTGTTAAATAAGATGACATATTAAAACAAGAAGAATTGCTGCTATAGCTGTGAAAACTGCCTAAGCAATCTGTAAACAAGCGATTACTCCTTAAAAACTCGAACTTAAAACAAACAAACATAATCATAACAGCAACAGGCCATCTTTCACCACAAGTGTACACTTTAAGGCCCCGGGCTCAGAAACGAAAAATATAAACCGCAAACAGATGATCTTATACAGTATACCGGTAGGCGATATCTATCCTAACCAAGTTTTGCCACATTCAGTAGTCGAAGGAATTCATGTGATATAAATTGCTATAGGTCTCAACCTTTTTTCCCACAGCCTCAACCCAAGCAATACTCACGAATCTTTAAGAAAAACCAACTGTGTTTAAGTGAGCACTGTAATGCTTATAATGGTGATAGTCTAGGAGAATATACACTCATTTCCGGACTACACAAAGCTGTTAAAGGTCATAGAGAAAATAGTGTTTACATGCTGCAAGCAGTGGTGCCAGATTCACACAAAAAAAATTATATATATATATATATATATATATATATATATATATATATATATATATATATATATATATATATATATATATATATATATATATTAGCTATCATCAATGTAATTTACCTTGTATATTTCATTATGTTTACATTATTACTCTTTCATCTGAAGTTGGGGTGGATGGATGGAGTAAGGAGAGCCTTGAATGATAGGAGAATGGATGTGAGGGAGGCAAGTGAGCGTGCTAGGAATAGAAATGTGTGGCGAATGATTGTGATGCAGTTCTGTTTGGCATCTGCTGTTATCAAGGAGTGCCTTGTAGAGGCAACCTGTGGTAGGAGATTTGGTAGTATGAAGCGACGTAAGTTGTGCAAGAGGGGGGAAGATGGGATGTGGAATTCCAGCAATACCATCTAAACCCTTGGCCAAATCCCACGTCATTGCTATAAGAACAAAGTGTAACCACACATTGTGTTATTTAGCTTGTTCTTTGTTGTCGGGTACCCCCCAAAACATGGGAAGATGCCAAGGTAAGTATAATAATTTTATTTTGTCTACGTAGAAAAGGATAATTCAAATATCCTGTGCCACTTCAGTTCAAATATATATCAATTCGAGTTTCCATATGCTTTTGAGAGGTGAAGAATCAAAATCGGTCTTTATATCAGTACTAAAGATTAACAGTAATTGAGAGTATATGTAAGAGAGGAGGGTATCAAGCAAGTCTCTCTCTCTCTCTCTCTCTCTCTTAAATTTCTTCATAATCTTGATTCTTGAATCAGGGACCATAGGTTGAAGCCTTGTTAGAAAATCTGGTACTCTCCTGTTGCTGAATGCCTTATTATATATATATTTTTTTAAGATTTAATACAAGTAAAAAAATTTCTTGCATATATATATATATATATATATATATATATATATATATATATATATATATATATATATATATATATATATATATATATATATATTATATATATATATATATATACAGTAATCCCTAGTTTATCGCGGGGGTTCGGTTCCGGGACCGGCTGCAAAAGGTGAATTTCTGCGAAGTAGGAACACCTTAAAATAAAAAATATAAAATTCCTTTTTTTTTTACACTTCTTCCATGAGTACAAAGAGGATTACGATAAGAAAAGATCATCATTATATATATATATATATATATATATATATATATATATATATATATATATATATATATATATATATATATATATATATATATATATATATATATATATATATATATATATATATATATATATATATATATGTATGTATGTATGTATGTGATCACCTAATTGTGTTTACGGTAAAGAGCCCAAAGCTCGTATCTTCCCGTCTCCTCATCGGTTCCATTTTATACTTAGTCATACTTATCATACCTGTCCTTAAAACTATGGATTGAGATAGCATTAACTACCTCCTCGCTTAGCCAATTCCAATTATCAACTACTCTTACACTGAAAAAGTATTTCCTTACATCCTGCAAACAAGTTTTCTTATGAAGCTTCAAACTATGACCTCTAGTTCTAGAGCCAGCCATATCAAAATATCGATCCCTATTCACTCTATCATAACCATGAAGGAATTTAAAGACTGTCACCATATCCCCCCCTCACTCTTCTAGTTTCGAGTGATGGTAAGTCTAATTCCCTCAGCCTCTCATCATAACAGAGATTGCGTATTTCTGGCACCAGTTTTGTGGCATGTCTTTGAACTTTTTCAAGCTTAGCTATGTGCTTTTTCAAGTGCGGATTCCAAAAGGGGGCTGCATATTCGAGTTTTGGCCTCACATAGGTTACATAAATATTTCTGAACATTTCCTTGTCCATGTGCCTGAAGGCTACCCTTACATTTGATAAGAATGCATATGCTGTCCTTACTATGCTATTTATATGTATTTCTGGAGATAAATCTGCCAGTATGTTTACTCCTAGATCGCTCTCATTTTCTGTCTCTTGAAGTTGTACTCCAGCCACTGAGTAGTCAAGCTTGGGCCTTCTTGCACTTGTACCCATTCTCATTACCTTACATTTTGAAGTATTGAATTTCATTAGCCACTTTTCTGACCACTCATGCAGTTTATTTAGATCCTCCTGAAGTTCTCTACCATTGTTCTCGTTTTTTACTTTCTTCACAATCTTTGCATCATCTGCAAACATATTCATGAATGAATTTACAGACTCTGGTAGGTCATTTACAAAAGTGGCCCTAAAACTGAACCCTGTGGAACTCCACTACTAACTCTTCTCTATTCAGACACTGGTGCCAGAAATACGCAATCTCAGTTATGATGAGAGGCTGAGGGAATTAGACTTACCATCACTCGAAGCTAGAAGAGTGAGGGGGGGATATTGTGACAGTCTTTAAATTCCTTCATGGTTATGATAGAGTGGATGGGGATCGATATTTTGATATGGCTGGCTCTAGAACTAGAGGTCACAGTTTGAAGCTTCGTAAGAAAACTTCTTTGCAGGATGTAAGAAAATACTTTTTCAGTGTAAGAGTAGTTGATAATTGGAATTGGCTAAGCGAGGAGGTAGTTAATGCTATCTCAATCTATAGTTTTAAGGACAGGTATGATAAGTATGACTAAGTATAAAATGGAACCGATAAGGAGACGGGAAGATACGAGCTTTGGGCTCTTTCCCGTAAACACAATTAGGTAATCTAACCCTCTGTTCCCTTCCTTCTAAGTAAGTTTTTATCCATTCCAAAACATTTCCACCTATTCTAGCCATTGATTGCAGCTTCCTAATAAGTCTCCGATGAGGAAGAGTGTCAACCCTTTCTGGAAGTCTAGGAATATGCAATCTGCCCAGCCCTCTCTTTCCTGTAAGATTCGGCTTACCTCATCATAAAATTCTAATAAATTTGTTACTGTTGATCTACCTTCTCTGAAGCCATGTTGCCTCTTTGACAAAAAGTTGAAGGATTCCAAGTGAAGAGAGATATGTTTCTTTAGTAGTTTCTCCATGACTTTGCAAACTATGCTGGTCAAGGAAACTGGTCTATAGTTCAGAGCCGTATCCCTCCTTCCCTTTCTGAAGATAGGTATCACATTTGCTTGTTTCCAGCATCTTGGAATCTCCCCTGACTCCAGTGACTTTTTAAATATGATACTTAGTGCCACTGATATTGAGTTTGCGCATTTTTTAAGCACATGAGGGGATATGTCATCAGGACCTGTAGCTTTATGAACATCTAAATCCATCAGCGCTTTGCATACCTCTGTGGCTGTAAGGTTGATGTTCTCTAATACCGGCCCTTGAGCTTCTATCACTGCAATCTGAGGGGGTGGGGTATTTTCTACTGTATGTATGTATGTATGTATGTATGTATGTATGTATGTATGTGATTACCTAATTTTGTTTACGGGAAAGAGCCCAAAGCTCGTATCTTCCCGTCTCCTCATCGGTTTCATTTTATACTTAGTGATACTTATCATACCTGTCCTTAAAACTATGGATTGAGATAGCATTAACTAGCTCCTTGCTTAGCCAATTCCAATTATCCACTACTCTTACACTGAAAAAGTATTTCCTTACATCCTGCAAACAAGTTTTCTTACGAAGCTTCAAACTATGACCTCTAGTTCTAGAGCCAGCCATATCAAAATATCGATCCCTATCCACTTTATCATAACCAAGAAGGAATTTAAAAACTGTCACCATATCCCCCCTCAATCTTCTAGCTTCGAGTGATGGTAAGTCTAATTCCCTCAGCCTCTCATCATAACTGAGATTGCGTATTTCTGGCACCAGTTTCGTGGCATGTCTTTGAACTTTTTCAAGCATAGCTATGTGCTTTTTCAAGTGTGGATTCCAAAAGGGGGCTGCATATTCGAGTTTTGGCCTCACATAGGTTACATAAATATTTCTGAACATTTCCTTGTGCATGTGCCTGAAGGCTACCCTTACATTTGATAAGAATGCATATGCTGCCCTTACTATGCCATTTATATGTATTTCTGGAGACAAATCTGCCAGTATGTTTACTCCTAGATTTCTCTCATTTTCTGTCTCTTGAAGTTGTACTCCAGCCACCGAATAGTCAAGCTTGGGCCTTCTTGCACTTGTACCCATTCTCATTACCTTACATTTTGAAGTATTGAAATTCATAAGCCACTTTTCTGACCACTCATGCAGATTATTTAGATTCTCCTGAAGTTCTCTACCATTGTGTATATATATATATATTATATATATATATATATATATATATATATATATATATATATATATATATATATATATATATATATATATATATATATATATATATATATATATATATATATATATATATATATATATATATTTTGCATTTATTATCCTACTAGGAATCTACAGTATTACCAAGCCAATTTTCAACAATTTCCCTTCTGAACCTAAATTTATCAAGCTTAAATCCATTACCCATTACGATTTCTGGATTGATCATGAATTTTTAAAACTTTATTAATTATCACCCTTGTAATGACCTGTCAGATGTGAAGGGATTATAAAAGATGCGTAATGAATATCAAGCTCTCTGCTGGGTTTTAATATACCTCTGCATTACTTTCATGATGTCTATTTCAAAAATTCTCCTTAGATATTATTATTATTATTATTATTATTATTATTATTATTATTATTATTATTATTATAATTATTTTTAACAATAATTTCCCTTAGATGGTGATTGTGGAGATTATTATTATTATTATTATTATTATTATTATTATTATTATTATTATTATTATTATTACGAATTTGTAATTAAACCATTATTTTTACAATAAGTAATGTAGTTTTGGTTGAATGAACAAGACTTAATTAATGTCTCTCTCTCTCTCTCTCTCTCTCTCTCCTCTCTCTCTCTCTCTCTCCAACATTCTATTCTACCCAAACCCCCACACTCTCTTTGTCCCAGCCAACTAGGGAGGGGCACTGTACACATTTATTAAAGTAAATAAACCAACAGATGTACAAACAATGATGATCCCTTAATAATAATAATAATAATAATAATAATAATAATAATAATAATAATAATAATAATCTCCACAATCATCATCAAAGGAAAATTATTGTTGCCAATAATAATAATAATAATAATAATAATAATAATAATAATAATAATAATAATAATAAGATCTTAGGAGAATCATTGGAATAGACATCATGAAAGTAATGCAGAGGTATAATAAAACCCAGCAGAGAGCTGGATATTCATTACACATCTTTTATAATCCCTTCACATCTAACAGGTCATTACACTCTCCATCTCTGTTTCTCTTTACAGCCTGATAAAGGCTGTTTTATTTTATCATTTTTTGGCCCATCCTGGTGTCACAATAATTTTTTTTTTGTTTTTCCCTAAGAAAAAAAAATTGCGATACAGTGAATCCGCGATAGGTGAACCGCGATAGAGCGAGGGATTACTGTGTATATATATATATATATATATATATATATATATATATATATATATATATATATATATATATATATATATATATATATATATATACACAGTGATCCCCCCATTATCACGGTAGTTCCGTTCCGGGACCCAGCGCGAGACAAAAAAACCGCGAAGTAGGATCAGCCTATATGTACATAGATATTTTAGTTTATTTTTACGCTTACACTGTATAAACCCTCCCTGTACTATTAACAAACCACCCTTTACTTCATAAATAACAACATGCAACGTAAATTTATATGAAAGTGATAGATAAAATTACGGTGAATGAAGTGGTCTTACATGACATACTCATGTACATAGGTATTTTACAATAATTTGCCCGCCCAAAAAAACCGTGGTACAGTGAAGACGCGAACCAAGAAACACGATACAGCGGGGGATCACTGTATGTATATATATATATATATATATATATATATATATATATATATATATATATATATATATATATATATATATATATATATATATATATATATATATATATATATATATATATATATATATATATATATATATATATATATATATATATATATATATATATATATATATATATATATATATATATATATATATATATATATATATATATATATATATATATATATATATATATATATATATATATATATATATATATATATATATATATATATATATATATATATATATATATATATATATATATATATATATATATATATATATATATATATATATATATATATATATATATATATATAGTAAAGAGATAGCATCAGAGAGGACTGCATAATTAATAGAAGTCTCAAAACACTATGCCTCAAATATCCCTTTGAAGAATGTATAGAGCAGGGGTGGGGAACCTTTCTTGACGTAGAGGCCACATTAACAACGTCCATTCCCCAAAAAGGCCGCAAACAATAGATTTGCATGTTCCTATATAATAGTTATTTTACAGCTATTGCTGACATAATTACATTTATTATTTGCATGAAAAAACAAAACACATTACAAAGAAAACTTAAGAAAATTTATCATTAATTTACTTTTTTAATCACTTAATGACTTCTCTGAGATTGCTTTTGTTGAGCCAGCATTGGGATATTTGGTTCTAGAGTGGATGTTTTGAGCTTTAATTGGTTTTCAAGGCGTTAATCTGTCATCTGCCCTCAAAGCATTCTTGATTTGTCTCATGTAAGAGAATGTTGGCTCACAGAGATATGTCGTGGAGAAACACGAAATCAATCGATGTGCATGTTCACGGAGGCGGGGGTACTCTGTCGCTAGGATCCATATTCTTGCGGGATCTTCTTTATTATCCAATTGCGATTTAACAATGTTATCTTCAGATAACTCAATAAGCTCCATTTGAAACTCTTCTGGTGTTTCAGAAAAGTTATGTGTGTGGGGTTGGAAAGCTAGCTTTAAAGTAACTTCATGCTTGTCAAAATCCTTGAATCTTTCATCATATTCCTTGATCAGTGAATCTAAAACTGTTTGGTATCTTTCAAAAGATTCACCAGTGACCACTTCCCTTTCATTCATTACCTTTGTTAACCCGGGAAAATTATATCCAAAAAGCTTTGACTTTTCAAGTAATGATTGAAAGAAAGACAACTTCTTCCTAAATGCCAGATTTTTTTGCCACATGTCGTAAACAGATTTATTTTTACCCTGCAGCAAAATATTTAACTCATTCTGCTTTGACATAATATCACACAGAAAGGTAGCATCTTGAAGGAAATTAGCATCTGATAATTCGCAATTTCGATCATTTTCACAATAGAGGTCAATTATTTTCTCACACAAAGACAAAATTTTCACTAAGACTTGACCTTGTGATAACCAGCACACTTTTGAATGGTAGGGCAAATCTACACTGATGATCTCATCATCCAACATGAGCATGTGTCGAAACTAGCGGTGCCTCATAGCATTTGTTTGGATAAAGTTTACTATACCCACAACCTTTTTCAAATTGTCATCGAGAATGACAGATTTAGCACAGAGATTTTGCTGATGTAAAATGCAATGAAAGGAAATAAGAGCATTTTGATTTACAAGTTCTTTTTTGAGATGTGCAACAAAATCCTTCATTTTTTCAAGTCATAGATGGAGCACCATCTGTGCATACACTCACTATATTTGTGAAATTTAGACCTTTTTCACGAAATTTCTCTTTGAAATTGTTGAAAACATCAATTCCTTGTGTCCTCCCTTTAAGGGTGCCTAAAGCAAGTAATTCTTCATATACATCAAATTCTTCAGTTATGGCACGAAAAAAATACAATACTTGTGCGGAATCAGTTGCATCTGTTGATTCATTAAAGGCTACTGAATAACAGGTAGTGTCTTTGAATTTTGTTTTTTAACTGTTCTGTTAAGTTTTGGGCTAATTCACGCTGACGATCTGTATTGGTTCTTTTTGACAGAGGTACATTTTATATTTGTTAACCTTATCTGGATCTAAGCATCGTACAACTTCAATAACACAACCCTTTATTAGCTCTGCATCGCTAAAAGGCTTACCTTTTTTTCCAAACAAATATGCAACTTTGTAACTGGCCTCAGTCGTAGCATTTTCTTGATGTATTACTTTATGAAAAAATCTTTTTGTTTTTGCTTTCCCTCTTTTAACTTCAATGCAATATTTCGAGACTCACCTTCTAATTTGGCATACTTATTGTTCTAATAAGTACTATAATGCTGATGTGCATTGTATTTCTTGACTGTTGATATTACTGTATCACATAGCAAGCATTGCATTTTACCATTATCTGACACAACAAAATATTGTAATTCCCATTCATCATTAAAGGCTCTATTTTCTTCTTTCAATATTCTTTTTAATTTCTTCAACATGGCAGGCGCTCAAATGAAACTTTTTATTCAATTCGAAATGCACTGATAGATTATTTGCCAACTATTTTCTGAGACAGCCAATTAGTCAAACAAACCAAACCCAATACGAATATGCCAGTAACTGAGTGAGCTGAGTGACAGCTCTGTGCATTGTATGTGCAGCTCGTCAGTGCCAGATGTATAATGCAACGGCGCATATAAAAATGTCGTACAACATAAAACTTACACATTTTGTCATGCTTTAACAGTGCTATTTATATTATGCTCACATATATTTTCTAAACTTTGTAATTTCAGAATTATATTTTTCGTATTTTATACAATTTCTTATATTTTTTTTACATTTTTTCTCAACAGGCCACAGAAGGCTACACTTTATGACTCAGAAGGCCGCAGGTTCCCCACCCCTGGTATAGAGAGTAGCATTTCCAGAAGAGGTATAAATCTCCTGGCCAGAGATTATTCTTTCACAAAAGTTTCTAGATGACGTGGTATACTTGTATCCAAAGGCCACGAGCCTCCATCGACAAGCAGGTAAATAAACACTGATGCTTAGAACTTTCTTAGAGAAAGAAAATGGTTTGGAATCTCTGCTTCCAAAAGAGCCAAAATATCTTTTTCCAAGAGTAAGTCTTCATCAACCAGTGTTTTAAGCCTTTCTGTTCCTTGTACTTGTCCAAGGAAACCAGTGATATATAGTAGAGAAAGAAAATCTCAAAGAAAGTTCTGTTAAGCAGTGATTATTTAACTGCTTAACGATGGAGGCTCATATGGCCTTCAAAGTGTCTGCAAGACACTTTTATCAAAACTTCATTTCTTTCAAAGAGAGTTGTTATCTTTATGTGGGATGCCTCTCTCTATGCACTTTTCAACAGGGATGTTTGAGGTATAGTGATTAGGCACTTATGTTAATCACGAAGTCTGTGGTATAAATTAGCATGGTTATTGTTAGATATTAGTCACTGCTAGAGTCGTTGTTTCTTTAATGCTTTCATTTGGTTTTGTATCACCGGGTTTTAGGCAGTATCATCTCTATGTTTATACAATAGAGTAGTAATTGTGAGTGGTGTGGTGATGGGAATGCGGGGAAATGCTGAGGGGTTCATGCATCAAGGCATTTTGGAAGAGACTGGGGAGTTACTGGGAAGTCATGTTGAATTCTGTCTAATGCTACCTTGATTTATGTTGGTTTATATGGTTACTCAGGTCAGTTCTCCTCTTCATAGTGTATTCCAGTATCTTGTGAACTTTAGCATGTTGAGTCAAATTCCCTTTATTTTTTAAAGTTCTATCACAAATGTATACCACGAGGTTTGAGAATGGTTGATGGGGATGATAACGAGTGGGAGCTGAATCAGTTGCTGTTTGCAGATAATACTGTGGTGGTGGCAGATTCAGAGGAAAAGCTGTGTCAGTTAGTGTCAGAATTTGGAATGGTGTGTGAGAGAAGGAAGTTGCGAGTGAATGTGGGAAAGAGTAAGGTTATGAGGTGTACAAGAAATGAGGATGGCGCTGGATTGAATGTTATGTTGAATGGAGAGACACTTCAGGGGGTTAATCAGTTTAAGTATTTAGGCTCGATTATAGCTGCAAATGGTGGAGTGGAAGCAGAGGTGTGTCACAGAGTGAATGAAGGATGTAAAGTGTTGGGTGCATTGAAAGGAGTGATGAAGAATAGAGGGTTGGAAATGAATGTTAAGAAAGTTTTGTATGAGAAAGTGGTTGTGCCAACTGTGATGTATGGATCAGAGTTATGGGGTATGAAAGTAAGTGAGAGACGGAAACTAAATGTGTTTGAGATGAAATGCCTGAGGAGTATGATTGGTGTATCTCGATTGGATAGGGTTAGGAAAGAAGTGGTGAGAGCAAGAACGTGTGTGAGGAGAGAAATTGCAGCCAGAGTAGATATGAATGTTCTGAGATGGTTTGGCCATGTAGAAAGGATGGATGATGAAAGGCTGCTGAAAAAGGTGATGAATGCGAGAGTTGATGGGAGAAATACTAGAGGGAGGCCTAGGTTTGGATGGATGGATGGAGTAAGGAGAGCCCTGAATGATAGGAGGATGGATGTGAGGGAAGCAAGCGAGCGTGCTAGGAATAGGAATGAGTGGCGAGTGATTGTGACGCAGCTCTGATGGGCATCTGCTGTTATCACTGGGCTGCATCTTACATTGACAGAGGTAGCCCTGTGGTAGGGGCAGTAGGAGGAGTTGGCAGTTGTGAAGCGACACAGGTTGTGGAAGAACCGGGAGGATGGGCTGTGGCACTCCAGCAGTGCCATCTGAACGGTCGCTAGCTCCCTCGTCATTGCCCATAGAGCAAAGTAATCCCTCTATTTGTTTTCCTTTCTTGATGTCGACTACCCCCCAATTAAAGGGGGAAACAGCCAAGGTAGATAGATAGATAACAAATGTCACATACATATGGCCTCTCGCCAGTGTGAAACATAGAATGATTTCTAAGAAATTCAATTCGAGCAAAAGATTTATGACAAATTTTGCACTCAAATGCATTTTGTCCTGTGTAATGAATATATTGTCTTAACAAGTATCTCTTTTGCGTGAAAGATTTACTGCATACACTGCAAACATGAATTCTTTTTTCATTGTGAATTGCAGAGTGGATAGTCAAGTGTCTCTTTGTTCCATATGATTTATTGCATATAGTGCAAACATAATTCTTCACTCCACTGAGTTTTTAAACGATCCTTCGTAAGAAATGATTTATCACAAATGAAGCAAACATGAGGTTTTTCATCACTATGAGTATAGTAATGCATTTTTAAACATTGTTTGAAATTAAATGACCACTGACAAATATCACATACATAAGGCTTTTCTCCCGTGTGTACAACAGCATGTTTCTTCAATTTATCTTTGCTTGTAAAAGATTTTAGGCAAATTTCACACACATGAGGCTTCTCTCCTGTATTGAGAAAGATATGACTACTTGAACCTCCTATATATCTGAATAATTTATTACATACATTGCACTTGTATTTTTTTACACCAATGTGAATCATGCTGTGGTGTTTCAAATGATATTTTCTGGAGAAAGATTTTCAACACACAGCACATAGATGAACTTTTTCACTGGCACTACCCAATGAATATGAGTCTGTATTAACATTCTGGTCTGTCGCTTCATTATCTTTGACACACTAAAGGGAATTTGTGTCACCTTCATTTGCTAACATATCATTATCACATATCTTTTTATCTTTCTGTGGAGCTCGGAAGCTATCAGATCCAACATATACTGCATCACTGGTACCACACAATGAATGTGAGTATACATTCACTCTAGGATCAGTCTCTTCATTATGTCTGCCATTATAATGGGAAGTTACATTACCTTCATAACCCAAAGAATCATCATCACTAAACTTTTCATCTTTCTGGACAGCTCTTAAGTTATTAGTCACTATCATTAAATATACTATCATCCTCAGTCATTACATATACAGCCATCTTAAAAGTTTGGTAAGTTACTTCACTCTGGGGTACAAATATACATTTAGATATGAAACTAAAATTAGTCTTTAGAACTGCAGTGCAAACAGAGAGCACATGCAAAAGGTAATGAAAGAAGGCATTGCTCAAATCAGTTACGAGGAATATCTAAAGGCTACTATTAAGACTTATAACATAATCATATGATAAAATACAGTACTCAAGATAAAAGATACTTACTAAATATCAATATAAGGTGACTTGTCAATGTTAAAATTATTTACAGAGAAAGTAGGTATATCGATATATATAAAATTTCTAAATGAAATGTCTCTCATTTTGACCAAACAGGTACAATATTTCTAAAGGATACTTTAATGTTAAGAGATGAAAAAGAAAGTGCTCAATACAGTTCATTCATTTCATATACTTTAGTATATAAATAAACATATAAATAACAAAAACCATAAAAACAAATAGAAATCTTCACTTGCAAGTACTAAACCATTGAAGAGCTTTAATACTTATATAGGAGTTAACCTTTGGTGCTTTGACAATAAATCTTCAGCATGTAGGCTATAGAAGATTATGTAACACTAATCTCTGACAACTTGCTTTGTAGGGATTGCCAGAGATTGCAGAATTCCTTTTGCTGAGAAAGTCACCTGGAAATATAAAAGGAATACGTAAGTACTTTACATCAGTCATTTAGTAGAGTGCAAAATATATAATAAGGAACATGCAGGACATAATCCTTGATGTGTTAGCAGGGTCAATTACACAGCAATTAACTAAAAAAAATGCATTATGGTATATATATATATATATATATATATATATATATATATATATATATATATATATATATATATATATATATATATATATATATATATATATATATATATATATATATATATATATATATATATATATATATATATATATATATATATGTGACAGAGTGTTTCGCTCAATGTCAACAGAGGCTGTTAGATGCCTTATCAAATAAATTAGTAACATAACTGTTATTTTCTAACTAAAAAAAAATAATTCCCTTTAACATAACTGTTATTTTCTAACTAAAAAAATTAATTCCCACTTCTTGACTTTCGCAGATTATGATTATTTGCAATTTGTATTTTAGCTTATAGCTAATTTTAAATAGCTTATTTACTCTTCTTGTACGTGTAGAAGTATAGCCCCAATATAAAGGCTGCTCCTATTTTTCTGTCTGCTACGAGCCAAGAAAATTAAGAAAAAAGAACCAGTAACCTAACTTTTCATTATAATTCTCGTTTTATTTTATTTGCTTCCACTTGTTGCACCTAAAAATACTGTCTCTCCCTTGCATCTCTGCTAAAATTGCCTGCCAGGGACCACCACTAAAATAGTCCTTAAAATGATATCAGAGCCAATTACTGCTCTAGGAATGTCTCCTACAGATGACCTCACGAGGAACAAGGAGACGCGTTCTTTTTGGCGCCGAGACTGCCCAGAGGCAACATCTCGCCTGGGTAGTCTAAGTTTATTTCAAATCTTAATTACGTGGCATCTTCACAGGAATTCATCTAGCACAACAAGGAATTCATCTAGCACAACAAGGTGAGGGATAGTGTATGGTAAAGCTCGTGGGTCAAGCAAATTGGTTTATTTTCGAGAATTAGTTACATTCGTTACTGGATAAATCTTATGGATTTATATTCTCTGATTTCCTTCCAAGTCACACGAAATTTTGTAGATTACCAAACTGGAATCTCACATGCCAAAGTTAATTCCTTAACCTGTAAATTACAGCTGATATACATTGCTGAGAAGTTTCTTTTCACTGAATGTGATAAACGAAAATCTCATCCTCTGAAGACTGGTTATGAGCCCGTAAAAATCTATCTCTTTTCCTAATAAATTCTAATTTCATTTCACCCCTTTCTATCATCGTAAATAAAGTGTTTTACGTCAAAAACTCGTCAATAAAGCTATTTGCTAAAAAAAATTGCAAATATTTAAAAGATAATTTTTCCCAGTTGGCTTTGCAAATATTTCTTGTTAACCACAATTTAATGAATGCATACCGTATTTATCTTGCTAATTCTTCATATGTTGGGGATAAAGTGTTTTGAGTTATAAGTTGCAAATACCTCAAAAGGTGGTTTTGCACCCTTTTTTTCATTGCAAAGTTCTTGATAACTAAAAGTGAATGAATACTGTATTTATCTCGTAGATTCTTCCTTTATCCTAAATAGAGTATTACCATATTAATTGTTAATCAGTAATAAGCATTGCAACTTTTGTGGTTGCCCACAATTTAAGGAATACATACAGTACTGTATTTGTCTTGCTTATTCTTCATTTATTGTGAATATATTGTTTTCTTAAAACCAGTAAAGAATTAATGGTTTTGTATGCTATTATGGTAGCATAAATATTTCTGGTTAGCTGTGAATAACCAATATATATTCATCCAGTAGAATGACATTGGAAACTCATTATATGTGTGCTCATGCTTTCAGTTTCCCATTATAAACAGTGTGTCATTTCTGTTTCTGAAATTGCAGTGTCCTGTATTCTACTCTGCCTGTGTGACAGAGGTAATCATCGAGTTGAGGCCAAAGTCTTGGCATACGTCCGTGGTGCCGGGAAACGAAATCATACTCACCACCTCCGGGATTCGAGGCAGCATTTCATAAAATTTATTTTGAGAAATTTAATTCAATTCTTTTAATGTCATTGCATTTCCAAAATTAAAAGAAAGTTGAATTCTGAGTTTCATTTAACCGACTAATGGTAATAGCGATGGGGTGTTCAAGTACAAATATCTGTCCTGTCTGTTTGTGAGCTCTTAACCGAGCTCGGTACTTTGAGTCCCCTTAGTAAAACAGAATCTTAACAACACTAGCATCCTAAACCCCCCCACAATATATATATATATATATATATATATATATATATATATATATATATATATATATATATATATATATATATATATATATATATATATATACACACAGTGATCCTTCGTTTATCGGGGGAGTTAGGTTCCGGGGCAGACCACGATAGGTGAATTTCCACGAAGTAGGATCACCCAATATGTACATAGGTATTTTACATTTATTTTTTCGTTTACTGTATAAACCCTCCCTGTACTGTAAACAAACCACCCTTTACTTTTTTAATAACAGCGTGCAAGCATAAATTTATATGAAAGTGATAGGTAAACTTACCATGAATGAGATGGTAATGACATGACATACTCATATACATAAGTATTTTACAATTATTTTAACGTTTACTGTATAAACCCTCCCTGCAATGTTAATAAACCACCCTTTACTTTATAAATAACAGCATGCAAGCATAAATTTATATGAACGTGATAGGTAAACTAACCGTGAGTGAGGTGGTAATGACGTTTGTAGACTCCATAGGATATTATTCCGCAGCAAATCACAGCTTTACGGCTGCTTTTTGCGAGCGAAGAACATGGTAATGGGGAGTTGCTGTCGCTGTTTCTTCTTTAGTTGGAAGATGGTTTTGTAAGGAATCATGGCATCGTCGAGAAGATTGCAGAAGGTCACAGAACGAACCATATTATTGTCATGTTCCTGCGAGAGTTGTTGGACTGCTTTCACATGTTCATACATGGCTGCCAGACGTTCCAGTGTAAGGCCAGGTTCTTCAATTTCTTTGTGCGTTTCCTCAAGTTCTTCTTCTTCCTCTTCTTCGCTTGCTGATTTTGTCATTTCTTTCAAGTCTTCATCAGGCAAAGGCTGCGAGTGGCAGTCAGTCAGTTCATTCACATCTTTGTGAGTCATATCATTAAAGCCTTCTCCTCCTAGCAATGCAGCCAACTTCACAGCTTTCGCAACTGTCGAGTTATGGACTTCGTCATGAGCAAATCCCTTGTAGTCGTAGATGACTTCGGGCCGCCACTGCTTCCAGCTGGCATTGATTGTGGCTGGCTTCATCTCTTTGATTGCATGCTGAATATTTTGAAGGCATGTAGCAATCGTGCAATTACGCCAGTAAGTCTTAACTGAGAATTCTTTGTCCGCAACCATGGCTTCAACCAGGTTCGCAAAGGCATTTCATGTGTAGAGGGCATTGAACGTATGAATAACGCCTTGATCCATAGGCTGAATCAGTGATGTCGTATTCGGTGGCAGGAACTCTACTTGAACACCGTCATATTCGAGATTAGTTGCGTGGGCACCAGCATTATCCATCAAAAGAAGGACTTTAAATTCAAGGCCTTTTTCCGCAAGATACATTTTGACCTGAGGGATAAAGCATTGGTGAAACCAGTCCGATGTGAGGCTTTTCGTGATCCAGGCCTTAGGGTTATGCATCCAATACACTGGCAGCAGATTCTTGTTGTTATTCTTCAAAGCCCTAGGGTTCTTTGACTTGTAGATAAGCCCGGGCTTTAACATGAAGCCCGCAGCATTTCCGCACATGATGAGGGTAACGTGGTCTTTGTGCGCTTTAAATCCCGGAGCTTTAGCTTCTTCCTTGAAGAGAAAAGGGCGAGACGGCATTCTCTTCCAAAATAACCTAGTCTTATCCATGGTGAACACTTGCTCAGGAGCATTTTCCCCTTCGGCGATAAATTTCTTGAAGTCATTGTTCACGTAATCTGCTGCAGCTGTATCTGCAGAGGCAGATTCCCCATAAACTGCAACGCTCTTTAGGCGAAAGCGCTTTTGAAATATGGCGAACCATCCCTTGCTTGCAAAAAACGATTGTTTCCTCGGTGGAGAATTGCTGGAGGGTTCTGGTTATGGGTCGTCCATATCTTCTTCTCTCTCCTCCTCCTCCTCACAGTCGCCACTGTCGTCGTCGGGTTCGTTTGCAGCGAAGGTCTCATACAGCTTCTTCGCCTTTGTTTGTATGATATTGCTGTTTATGCTGATGTTCTTCTTTTCCACAGGGCCAAAGCAGATTCCATCCGCACTACTATCTTATTGCGGGGTGTTACGACCCTCTTCGCTGATTTACTAAATGAAATAGTCGCTGTTTTCCTGATATTTGCCTCGTCCTTTTTTATGTAGCGAACAGTAGATTCATTGAGGCCAAAATGGCAGATAGAATGCGTTCATCCCTAAGAGCAAATATAAGCTATAAGGTTGGATTCCTTTTAAACCTTCTGTGGTGTGTAGTTGATAGCGCCTTGACTTAGTAATTATAAGTCCTAGGTTCGAGTCCCGGTCGGGGTAAAATATTATTCATGTTTTCACATATGTAATGTGCTTGCTTGGTTATTGTATGACCCGAATGAGATTAGGAATTGAATTAAATGCTAAAATGAAGCCACGAGTGAGGTTGGGGAATCTGTAAT
>JAXCGZ010001937.1:0-25000 GCA_037179515.1 Halocaridina rubra | reverse complement strand
CGATTCTGATGATGATAAGTCTAGTGCTCTCAGGCACATAGCAGTGAAAGCCCCTGCATTCATGGACACCTGCGTTTCAGGGTGGTTTTCTATTCTTGAAGCTCAATTTGGGTTAGCTAATGTGAAATCCAGTGAAACAAAATTTTTCCATGTGTTATCTGCCTTGCCCCCTACTGTTGTAGAACGTGTTCCCCAAGACACTTTAAATAGGAGAGACTATGATATAATTAAAGCATACCTCACAAATCTTTTTGAACAGACCAAGCCTGAACTTTTCAATGATTTGATAAGTAATACAGTAATGCATGGCAAGCCTTCAGTTTATTTAGAAGAAATTCGCAGAACTGCTTCTAAATTAAGAGTAACAGATGACCTAGTGAAACATAAATTCTTGCAAGCAGTTCCCAGTAGTATTTCGGCAGTTTTAGCCTCTCAGCAAAATATGGATTTACCAGCTTTAGGAAAGCTCCCATCAATGTTGTTGATCAGTCGTCAGTTTCTCGTCAAGCTAGTACATCCCAGTATGTATCAATTTCCAAGAATCTACCTGTAGGCCTAGGAGTGCTACCGTTACATCAAAATCAACGTCCAAAAGTTTGTCGTGCCCATTTATATTATGGAACTCGGGCTAAATGGTGCAAGCCGTGGTGCCAATGGCCGAATAAATCTCAAAATATCCAGATGAAGGATTCTTCTAGAGCGCCGTCCCCAGTATCAACGTCTAGGTCCTCGTCGCCAGCACAGAATTTTCCTAGTTCGGAAAACTAATAAAGCAGACAGAAGAGAAAATTGTAGCTACGGCCACTTCTGTTCCGCCACTTCTACAGGTTGTAGCCAAAATTGGTTGTAGTGACATGGTCTTCACTGTGGATACAGGAGCTGCAGTCTCCATTATTCCATATAAGTATGTTCCAGAAATTTTATTAAGGCCAACAGCAGTTAATATTTCTACGGCCACTGGTGAGTCAATAAAAGTTTATGGTGAAATTATTCTTGACCTTGATATTCGGCAGTTGCGCCGTCGATTTAACTGGACATTTGTTGTTGCAGATGTATGTACACCTTTATTAGGTAATGATTTTCTTTGCAATTTTGGATTGTTTATTGATTGTAAGAATAAAACTTTACATGACAATATAACACAATGTTCTGTAAAAGGTGATATTGCAAATCATAATGTTTCTTATGTGATTAATAATTTGAACTATTTATCTGATTCTGTACAACAGTTGTTCCAAGATTTTCCCTCACTCTTGTCCTGTGTTAAGCCTCTTACAGCTAATAATTCTTTCAAGAATTCTAATGTTTTTCATTATATAGATACAGGGAGTTCTCCTCCGACATTTGCTAGATGTTGTCCGTTGGCTCCAGACAAATATTCTGCTGCCAAGGAAGCATTTAAACAGTTGTTGGATATGGGTATTGTACAACCCTCTAAATCACCTTGGGCTTCACCCATTCATTTAGTTCCTAAACCTAAGCCAGGAGAGTGGAGAGTATGTGGTGATTTTAGGCAACTTAATACTTTGACCAAGCCAGATAAATATCCTTTACCACATATTAGTTGTGTATCATTAAAGCTTTACAAGAAAAAGATATTCAGTAAAATTGATTTGTTAAAAGCCTATCACCAGATCCCTATGAATCCTTCAGATGTTGAAAAGACAGCAGTAACCACACCCTTTGGGCTATATGAATATTTATATATGCCTTATGGTCTTCGGAATGCCCCTGCCACTTTTCAACGTTTGATGGACAATTTATTTAGAAACCTTGATTTTGTATTTATTTACCTGGATGATATTCTGATATTTTCAGAGAATACAGAAGAGCACAAGAAACATTTGTCTATAGTATTTGAAATCCTAAGCTCTAATACTCTTAAAATTTCTATTGATAAATGTGAATTCTTTAAAAATGAAATAGAATATTTAGGATATTTGATCACTGCTAATGGTTTAAAACCTGGTTCTCATAAACAGACAGATATTGTTGATTTTCCTAAGCCAGCAGATTCTGCTGCCTTACGTAGGTTTATAGGAATGCTCAATTACTATAGACAAATGGTACCGCATTTTGCTGATGTTGTATATCCTTTGACCGAATTAATTAGATTACAACCTAAATCTAAAGAACTAGTATGGAATTTGGAAGCAGAATCTGCCTTTGTAAGTGCTAAAGAGTCACTTAACAATGCTTGTACCATTGCATATTTCACTAGTAAGTGTAATTCTCCACTGCATCTGGTGACTGATTGTTCCCAAGTGGCAGCTGGAGCTGCATTACACCAAATTCAGGATGGTATATTTGTCCCTACTGAATTCTTTTCAAAGAAATTATCAGAAACTCAGAGGTGTTATTCTACTTTTGACCGAGAACTGCTTGCTGCGTATCTGGCTGTACTGAAATTTAAACATGTAATTGAAGGACGTGAAACCGTTTTATTTACTGATCATAAACCCCTTGTTTTTGCATTTAAGAATCCTCATACAGCCAAGTCAGATAGACAGCAACGATATTGGTCTTTAATTAGCGAGTATATATCAGATGTTGTACATATCAAGGGTGCAGACAATATTGTAGCAGATTGTCTTTCCAGACCATTACCTGTATCTTCTGTCTCAGTGGACTTACATGATTTAACCAGTATAGCTGCGAGCCAATCCACTGACACAGAAATTCTTAATTACAAAGAGAGATTGAAAATTTTCAAAATTAAGAATCATGACTTATATTGTGACGTGTCAACACCCCATCCAAGACCATTTCTTCCCTTAGCTTGTCGTAAATCAGTATTTCAACTTATGCATAACATTTCACATCCAGGAGTCAAAGGTACGTTGCGCCTTATCAAAGCTAGGTACTTTTGGCCTAATATGGATCGAGATATTCGAAGTTGGACTAAAGAGTGTACGTCTTGTCAGCAAGTTAAAGTGCACCGCCATACCCGTGCTCCTATTACAACTTTTACAGCACCTTTTGGGAGATTTGAATTTGTACATTTAGATATTGTTGGTCCTCTCCCTCCTAGTAAAGTCCCTGGCCAGTCTTTTACAGCACCAGAACACTACGTTCTTACCTGTATTGACAGATCTACTAGATGGTTGGAAGCCATCCCCATCACAGATATTTCTGCTACCACTGTTGCCTTTGCTTTTATTAAAGGTTGGGTATCTCGTTTTGGAGTGCCATTATATGTTTTTACTGATAGAGGTGCTCAATTCGAATCTGCATTATTTCAGCAACTTTCCTCTATAATTGGATTTCATAGACTGCGTACCACTTCATATCACCCTCAATCCAATGGCATGGTTGAAAGATCACATAGAGTATTGAAAGTATCTCTGAAGGCACGTAAAGATGATTGGCTTGCTTCTTTACCAATAGTACTTTTAGGTTTAAGATGTGTCCCCACAGAGTCTGGAGTTTCTCCATTTACTTTGGTAACAGGAAGTATGCTACTTAGTCCTAAAATCATGGTAACTACTGAAATTCCTTCTTTTGCACAACAAAAAGAAATTGTCTCTGAATTTGTATCTCGAATGCGTGAATTAGATTTTTCTGAATCCTCTTATGGATACCTTCATTCATCCTCTGTTAAACCTTATGTTCCAAAAGATCTTGAATCATGTACACATGTTTGGGTTAGAGTGGATCATGTACGTCGCCCTTTAGAGGCTCCCTACTTTGGTCCACTTGAAGTTGTGGAACGTGGTGATAAATATTTTATTCTACGTCAGCTTTCTGGAAATTTAACTACTGTATCTGTAGATAGATTGAAACTTGCCTCAATACCAAAAACTATCAGTTCAAATGAGACAGAACCTACTGTAAATAATAATTCTGTGCCAGAAGCTGTCAATTCTGATGTGATTGAACCAAGTGTAAATAATGATTTTTCTGATTCTAATTTCACAAATGACACAGATTCTGATACATTAATTCCTAGTAGTGCATCTATTCCTGAAAATATTGATAATGAAGATGTTATTGAAGAGAAAATACCTCAATCTGTTGTTACGAAATCTCGTCGAGTTAGATTTAATCGTAACCCTGATTATGTATATTATTAATTTGTATTTTTGTATCTATGCCTCCACATATATATTATATATCTATATTTTCTATTATCAGTGTTAAAAACTAATGTACTCCTGTACTGGCAGGGGAGTGTTGTAGTGGCATAGTGTATTTTCTTTCTTTATTTGGAGTGTTGTAGTGGTATGATATATGTCTTCTTTATTTATATATTAATGTATTTATTAATTGATATATATATATTTTCACTTTATTTATTAATAATTTTGTTGTTGTTGTAAAGTGATCCCTTAATTTTACTTCTTGTTGTCATAACGAACTGTACATTGTTTTGGTTTTCTGTTTTATGGTAACACTGACTCTGTATTGCCGCCTTTTTCGTCTGTGTGTGATATTTTTGGTCTGTTCATTTTCGATACATAAAAATTGCTCATAATTATGACTTTGGCCTATTTTGTTACCTTAAATGATATTGTGGTAATCTTGATATCTTGTCAGACAGAACTATAAATTTATATGAAAGTGATGGATAAAATTACGGTGAATGAAGGGGTAATTATAGGAAATACCCATGTACATAGGTATTTTACAATTATTTTTATGTTTACGTACTGTGTAAACCCTCCCTGCACTGTTAAAAAAACACCCTTTACATTATAAATAACAGCAAGCAACATAAATTTACATTTTCAATAAAAAAAAATTAAAATACTGAAAATTTTTATATTTTCAATATTTTAATATTTTTGCGTATACCCATAAAATAAAATAATAATTTATCCAAAAAAAAAAAACGCGATACAGTGAGAACGCGAACCAAGAAACGCGATACAGGGGGGAACACTGTACAGTATATATATATATATATATATATATATATATATATATATATATATATATATATATATATATATATATATATATATATATATATATATATATATATATATATATATATATATATATATATATATATATATATATATATATATATATATATATATATATATATATATATATATATATATATATATATTAGGTACCGTATATATATATATATATATATATATATATATATATATATATATATATATATATATATATATATATATATATATATATATATATATATATATAATATATATATATATATATATATATATATTAGGTACCGTATATATATATATATATATATATATATATATATATATATATATATATATATATATATATATATATATATATATATATATATATATATATATATATATATATATATATATATATATATATATATATATATATATATATATATATATATATATATATATATATATATATATATATATTAGATAGATACAGTCCCTTTCTCCCTGAATATCTTTAACAGACAATAATCAATTACGAGTATAGAGATAAGAATGTACTGGGAATGATGGAGTTTCTCTCTTGTTAAGTTACTGGGTATTAGCTGAGGTTGTGTCAGTGCACCAGAGTACTGTGGATTAATTTACGGTAAATTAATAAATATTTGGCACAATAAGGGGAAATAAATAAGTAAATAACACCCTTAGATTCCAAAAACACTTGCAATAAAATACAGTCTTGTTTTCTCCTGCAGCACCCAAGGCCCTGGCCTGGAGCAGGTTCCATTAATAAAGCAGTAACACACAAGAAATTTTCCTTTAGTTGGTCACTCTGTCTGTAAACAGCCTGTATACGGTAAATTTTTAAAATTGGACCCGCCTCAATATGGGGGTGAAAATTTTATAGATTTTCCTTGGTTTTTCTGTATACTGAATGAATGTTACCTTGGGACAGTGGGAAAATCTATATTAACCTAACCGAATCTAAAATATAATTGAATTTTTTTCTATGGTTTCTGATGTTTCTGAATAAATGTGCCTTTCAAATCTGGTAAAGTACTATCCTTTCTTAGGTTAAGTTAGGTTAGGTTAGCATACATTTTTCGACGATTTTCAAAGTCACATTATTCATTAATTAGACAAATCTCCAAAACTTGAAGATGGTACATTTACATACCATTAAACCCCCAAAAAGCACTAATGTCCAAGATCTTTTCTGCTATATGGAGGACATGAAACAAGGGTATTATCAAATTGTCCAAAAGATGACATATTAAAAAAAGAAGAATTGCTGCTATAGCTGTGAAAACTGCCTAAACAATCTATAAACATGCTATTACTCATTAAAAACTCGTACTTAAAACAAACAAACATAATCTTAACAGCAACAGGCCATCTTTCACCACAACTGGAAACTTTAAGGCCCCAGGTTCAACAAAAATGAAAAAATATAAACCACAAACGAATGATCGTATACAGTATACCGGTAGGCGATATATATCCTAACCAAGTTTTGCCACATTCAGTAGTCGAAGGAATTCATGTGATATAAAACGCTATAGGTCTCGACCTTTTTTTCCCACGGCATCAACTCAAGCAGTACTCATGAATCTTTAAGAAAAACCAAATGTGTTTAAGTGAGCACTGTAATGCTTATATCGGTGATAGTCTAGGAGAAAATACACCCAATTCCGGAACACACAAAGCTGTTAAAGTTCACAGAAAAATTAGTGCTTACATGCTGCAAGCAGTGGTACCAGATTCACACAAAAAAATTGTGTGAATATATATATATATATATATATATATATATATATATATATATATATATATATATATATATATATATATATATATATATATATATATATATATATATATATATATATATAGTGTTGCCTCCCTTATCGCGGTAGTTCGGTTCCGGGACCCGGCGCGAACCAGGAAAATCGCGAAGTAGGATCAGCCTTTTATTTATTTATTTATTTATTTATTTATTTTTTATTTTTTTTATTTATTTATTTATTTTTTTTAAGATGATTATGACACCAGGACAGGCCAAAAATTATAAAATAAAACGGCCTTTATCAGGCTGTAAAGAGAAACAGAGATGGAGAGTGGGATGACCTGTCAGATGTGAAGGGATTATAAAAGATGTGTAATGAATATCCAGCTCTCTGCTGGGTTTACTATACCTCTGCATTACCTTCATAATGTCTATTCTAAAATTTCTCCTTAGATCTTATTATTATTATTATTGGCAATAATAATTTTCCTTTGATGATGATTGGGGAGATTATTATTATTATTATCATTATTATTATTATTATTATTATTATTATTATTATCATCATCATTATTACTACGGATTTGTAATTAAACCATTATTTTTACTATAAATAATGTAGTTTTGGTTGAATGAACAAGAGTTACTTAAAGATTCTCTCTCTCTCTCTCTCTCTCTCTCTCTCTCTCTCTCTCTCTCTCTCTCCAACATTCTATTCTACCCAACCCCCCACACTCTCTTTGTCCCAGCCAACTAGGGAGGGGCACTTTACACAGTTATTAAAAGTAAATAAACCAACAGATGTACAAACAATGATGAGCCCTTAATAATAATAATAATGATGATGATGATAATAATTCCACAATCATCATCAAAGGAAAATTATTGTTGCCAATGATAATAATAATAATAATAATTATAATAATAATAATAAGATCTAAGCAGAATTATTGGAATAGACATCATGAAAGTAATGCAGAGGTATATTAAAACCCAGCAGAGAGCTGGATATTCATTACACATCTTTTATAATCCCTTCACATCTGACAGGTCATTACACTCTCCATCTCTGTTTCTCTTTACAACCTGATAAAGTCTGCTTTATTTCATCATTTTTTGGCCCATCCTGGTGTCACAATAATCTTTAATTTTTTTTTTTTTTTTCAAAAAAAAAAAACGATACAGTGAGAACGCGAACCAAGAAACGCGAATAACCAGGGTAACACTGTATATATATATATATATATATATATATATATATATATATATATATATATATATATATATATATATATATATATATATATATATATATATATATATATATATATATATATATATATATATATATATATATATATATATATATACATATATATATATATATATATATATATATATATATATACAGTAATCCCTCGTTTATCGTGGGGGTTCGGTTCCGGGACAGGCCGCGATAAGTGAATTTCCGCGAAGTAGGAACACCTTAAAAAAAAACAATTTTTTTTTTCCTTTTTTTTTTTACACTTCTTCCACGAATACAAAGAGGAATACGATAAGAAAAGATCATCATCATCATTATATATATATATATATATATATATATATATATATATATATATATATATATATATATATATATATATATATATATATATATATATATATATATATATATATACAGTAATCCCCCCATTATCGCGGGGGTTTGGTTCCGGGACCCAGCACGAAACAAGAAAATCGCGGAGTAGGATCAGCCTATATGTACATAGATATTTTAATTTATTTTTACGTTTACACCGTATAAACTGTATAAACCCTCCCTGTACTGTTAACAAACCACCCTTTAATTCATAAATAACAGCATGCAAGTGTAAATTTATATGACATACTCATGTACATAGGTATTTTACAATTATTTTTACGTTTACTGTATACTGTAAACCCTCCCTGCACTGTTAAAAAACCACCCTTTACTTTATAAATAACAGCATGCAACGTAAATTTATATGTATGTGATGGGTAAACTTACCTTATCTGTTATGGTTAACATTTTCCTTTTCCACTTAGGCTCACTACAAGAAGCCTTAGAAGATGAAGGATGCTTGGGAGGCATTGCAAAGGTTAAAATATGCGAGTAAAAAAATCACAATCAAAACGTATTAATAAGCACAACGTGAACGGCGCACACAAGTGAGGCGAGACAATGGAAGATGGTGGAAGCCTTTGTCTGAAACGCTGATAGCGGTATCGTATTTTACATGTTGCAATACTATTAGTATTTATGTTTTTTACTATTATTTACTGTTTTATTATTCTTAGGCTAAGAAATACGTTTTTTATCAATAAAATTATGAAACTACTGGAAATATAAATATATATGCTAGCTCACGTAGCTGCAACCCCAATACATTGTACGCTATCGGACACAAGCAAAACGTTTAATAAGCACAACGTGAACGGCGCACACGTGGGTTAGACTGAACGAGCCTTTGTCCAAAACGCTGATAGCGGTATGGTATTTTACATGTTGCAATACTGTTAGTATTTATGTTTTTTACTATTTTTTACTGTATTATTATTCTTAGGCTACGAAATACGTTTTTTTATCAATAAAATCATGAAACTACTGGAAATATAAATATATATGCTAGCTCACGTAGCTGCGACCCCAATACTTGTACGCTATCAGACACTATTTCACATGATGCAATACTGTGAGTTATACTGTACATACGTATATCTAAATTTATGTTTTTTACTATTTTTTACTGTTTTATTATTCGTAGGCTGGGAAATAAATTTTTTTTATTAATTAGATAATGAAATATATTTGTTTTTCAATAAAAAAAATGAAAATACAGAGAATTTTTATTTTTTTAATATTTTAATATTTTTGCATATACCAAAAAAAATAAAATAATAATTTGCCAAAAAAAAAAAAAAATGTCGTACAGTGAAAACGCGAACCAAGAAACGCGATCCTGCGGGGGATCACTGCATATATATATACAGTGTTCCCCCCTTATCGCGGTAGTTCGGTTCCGGGACCCGGCGAGAACCAGGAAAACCGCGGAGTAGGATCAGCCTATGTGTACATAGATATTTTAATTTATTTTTACGTTTACACTGTATAAATACTCCCAGTACTGTTAACATACCACCCTTTACTTCATAAATAACAGCATGCAACGTAAATTTATATGAAGGTGATAGATAAAATTACGGTGAATGAAGTGGTAATTACATAACATACTCATGTACATAAGTATTTTACAATTATTTTTACGTTTACGTACTGCATAAACCCTCCCTGCACTGTTAAAAAAAAACACCCTTTACATTATAAATAACAGCATGCAACATAAATTTACATGAAAGTGATAGATAAAATTCAGTGAATGAAGTGGTAATTACATGACATACTCATGTACATAGGTATTTTACAATTATTTTTACGTTTACGTACTGTATAAACCCTCCCTGCACTGTATATACAGTACAGTATATATATATATATATATATATATATATATATATATATATATATATATATATATATATATATATATATATATATATATATATATATATATACACACCTTGTTCCTTTTATACGCGATTTTTTTATATGCGAAATTGCAATAACGCCCCCCAAAAATAATAGTAAAAAATTCGGAATTCGCGAATAATGCCCCCCCCTTTTTTTTTTTTTTTTTTGACAACAGGATGGACCAAAAAACGATAAAATAAAACAGCCTTTATCAGGCTGTAAAGAGAAACAGATGGAGAGTGTAATGACCTGTCAGATGTGAAGGGATTATAAAAGATGTGTAATGAATATCCAGCTCTCTGCTGGGTTTTAATATACCTCTGCATTACTCTCATGATGTCTATTCCAAAAACTCTCCTTAGATCTTATTATTATTATTATTATTATTATTATTATTATTATTATTATTATTATTATTATTATTATTATTATTTTTAACAATAATTTTCCTTTGATGATGATTGTGGAGATTATTATTATTATTATTATTATTATTATTATTATTATTATTATTATTATTACAATAAAAGATGTAGTTTTGGTTGAATGAACAAGTGTTAATTAAAGATCTATCTCTCTCTCTCTCTCTCTCTCTCTCTCTCTCTCTCTCTCTCTCTCTCTCTCTTTTCATTTCACTTACATTATATAGAAAATATTTATATTAAAAGGAGAATAGTCTTACAAACAACGCATACATCAGTTATTTTACAAGCTGATGAGTCGTTTGGGGCAGCAAATGATAAATATAATAATGCACTTTTAAATAAAAACGTTAATGAGTTAAAAGACCGTTAAATTAATTTCCTTTCCATGAAACCTTTGTAATGTCTCTCTTAAACAGGAATTAGGTAGAAATTTTTCATCTTATTATGTAAATACAATTACTGCTTTAGTCTTAATCACGTTCATTACAGTGCTCATTTTAATGGTAATAAACCTAAGTTTTAATTTGTTTTTTGTAAAGAAATATGAGAGAGAGAGAGAGAGAGAGAGAGAGAGAGAGAGAGAGAGAGAGAGAGAGAGAGAGAGAGAGAGAGAGAGAGAGAGAGAGAGAGAGAGAGAGTAATTGGATACATTTTATTAACAAATTTGTCATTCAGAAACCAGATACAAATTTGAAAATGGAAGGAGGATGCAAAACACGTGTTCTGAAAATATTAAGAACATAAGAATAGGGGACACTGCAACATGCTTACAGGCACACACGAGGCAGGTCCAGTTTTGAATGATATTTTCAACATGTCTAACCTATTCTATTCTACTCTACTTATTTATTCTATTTTTCTTTTTATGATTTTTCTAATAAACACTAATCTATTCATACCCACCCTACCTCTGTCATATGTCTATCTAATCTACATTTGAAGGTGTCTAAGGTATTGGCATTTATTATCCTACTAGGAATACTCTACGGTATTACCAAGCCAATTTTCACCAATTTCCCTTCTGAACCTAAATTTATCAAGATTAAATCCATTACCCATTAGGAGTTCTGGTTTGATCATGAATTTTTAAAACTTTATTAATATCACCCTTGTTAATCCCTTTAAACCATTTATACACCTCAATCATATCCCCCCTAACTCTGTGCCTCTCTAGAGAATGTAGATTAAGTTTTTTTTAATCTGTCATATGGTAGATTTAGGCATTGCATAATTAATTTTTTTTTCCGTTTTTTAGTCTTGCTTTGGTTATTTATAATTCTTATTTTATCTTTATATACATTTACAGATAGAGGCTCGTTCTCCTGCATCCTCCTCCTCTTCTACCACATAAGTTACTTGCTCACTGCCACCATGCATGTCCCAGTGTACTGTATAACTGTTGCCCACTGCATAATAAAGTATAGTAATGTATGTTAATTTCTAGCTGTAATGTGAATATGAATATCTTTTGTATACTCTTAAAAATAGATACAGGGATTTCTGCTTTGCTATGTAGTAATAAAATATTTTTTTTACTTATCTTATATCTTTGACATGGTGTGTCTATGTAAGGTTTGGAACGTATCTATGCCCTTTATCATTATTTCCTATGGAAAATAACTCGTTTTTTCACGCGATTTTCCATTTACACGAAACTTCTGAGAACCTATCTAGGCGTTATTTTAAGAACAAGGTATATATATATATATATATATATATATATATATATATATATATATATATATATATATATATATATATATATATATATATATATATATATATATATATATATATATATATATATATATATATATATATATATATATATATATATATATATATATATATATATATATATATATATATATATATATATATATATATATATATATATATATATATATATATATATATATATATATATATATATATATATATATATATATATATATATATATATATATATATATATATATATATATATATATATATATATATATATATATATATATATATATATATATATATATATATATATATATATATATATATATATATATATATATATATATATATATATATATATATATATATATATATATATATATACATATCAACACTCTATGGTGTTTGATATCCACGTTTCACTATCTCGTCCAGAAAACCCAAGCGCATTAACACTGAGAAATACTCCATGAAGATTGTTTAGTCTGATCTAACAAAGAGACATAGGCTTTCCACCTGTAACTAAAGTTTCTATGTATTCCATGAAGTTCGATCTCGCAATCTTACTCCTTATAAGATGACTAGCATCGATAGACCTTGTACATTCAGATATTCGCCAAAAATCCAAGCCCGTAAAGGTGATTATCTCAAAATATCTCGGATAAATTACAATGAAAACAATAAGGTAAGAATACCATAATTAAACTTATAGCAGGTCATTAATCTTTACAATATCCATAAAATTTACCAATATTTTGTACATTTAAGTCAAGATATAGAGACAAAGAAATAATTATTTTTACGTATACATACTGTATAAACCCTCCCTGCACTGTTAAAAAAAACACCCTTTACATTATAAATAACAGCAAGCAACGTAAATTTACATGAAAGTGATAGATAAAATTACGGTGAATGAAGTGGTAATTACATGACATACTCATGTACATAGGTATTTTACAATTATTTTTACGTTTACGTACTGTATAAATCCTCCCTGCACTGTTAAAAAAACACCCTTTACATTATTAATAACAGCAAGCAACGTAAATTTATATGAAAGTGGTAGATAAAATTACGGTCAATGAAGTGGTAATTACATGACATACTCATGTACATAGGCATTTTACAATTATTTTTACGTTTACACTGTATAAACCCTCCCTGCACTGTTAAAAAAAACACCCTTTACATTATAAATAACAGCATGCAACGTAAATTTACATTTTCAATAAAAAAAATTAAAATACTGAAAATTTTTATTTTTTCAATATTTTAATATTTTTGCGTATACCCATAAAATAAAATAATAATTTATCAAAAAAAAAATGCGATACAGTGAGAACGCGAACCAAGAAACGCGAATAATAGGGGGAACACTGTATATATATATATATATATATATATATATATATATATATATATATATATATATATATATATATATATATATATATATATATATATATATATATATATATATATATATATATATATATATATATATATATATATATATATAACCTTGTTCTTAAAATAACACCTAGATAGGTTCTCAGAAGTGTCGGGTAAATGGAAAATCGCGTGCAAAAAAAGTAATTTTCCATAGGAAACAATGATAAAGGGCATAGATACATTCCAAACCTTACATAGACACACCATGCCAAAGATATAAGATAAGTAAAAAATATATTTTATTACTACATAGCAAAGCAGAAAGCCCTGTATACTTTTTTTTTTTTTTTTAGGATGGGATAGGATAGGAGGGGAAAAAAGGGGAGGGAATTAAGGATATAAGGGAATTGGAGGGAAAAGCACGAAAATTAAATAAAGTAAGAGAAAAAAGCGAGGGGCAGACCCTCGTGCTAAGTTTTGATCTGAAATTCAGATTCTGTATATATCTATTTTTAGGAGTATACAGATATTCATATTTACTTTACAGCTAGAAATTAACATACATTTCTGTACTGTACTCAATTATGCAATGGGCAACAGTCATACAGTACACTGGGACATGCATGGTGGCCGTGAGCAAGTAACTTATGCGGTAGAAGAGGAGGAGGATGCAGAAGAATGAACCTCTATCTGCAAATGTAAACAAAGATAAAATAAAAATTATAAATAACCAGAGCAAGACTAAAAAACGAATAATAAATATTAATTATGCAGTGCCTAAATCTACCATATGACAGATTAAAAAACTTAATCTACATTCTCTAGAGAGGCGCAGAGTTAGAGGGGATATGATTGAGGTGTATACATGGTTTAAAGGGATAAACAAGGGTGATATTAACAAAGTTTTAAAAATTCATGATCAAACCAGAACTCGTAATGGGTAATGGATTTAAGCTTGATAAATTTAGGTTCAGAAGGGAAATTGGTGAAAATTGGCTTAGTAATACCGTAGAGTATTCCTAGTAGGATAATAAATGCCAATACCTTAGACACCTTCAAATGTAGATTAGATAGACATATGACAGAGGTAGGGTGGGTGTATATATAATATATAATGTATAATGATGATCTTTTCTTATCATGATCCTCTTTGTACTCGTGGAAGAAGCATCCGAGGGTGCTAATTTACTACTACTTTTAAATTATTATTATTATTATTATTTTTTTTTCTTTTGCGTTATTCGCGAAATTCGAATTCTTTACAATTATTTTTGGGGGGCGTTATTGCAATTTCGCAGATAAAAAAATTGCGCATAAAAGGAACAAGGTGTATATATATATATATATATATATATATATATATATATATATATATATATATATATATATATATATATATATATATATATATATATATATATATATATATATATATATATATATATATATATATATATATATATATATATATATATATATATATATATATATATATATATATATATATATATATATATATATATATATATTGACATTTATTATCCTACTAGGAATCCTGTTCCATGCATCAGATACTCTACGGTATTACCAAGCCAATTTTCACCAATTTCCCTTCTGAACCTAAATTTATCAAGCTTAAATCCATTACCCTTTACGAGTTCTGGTTTGACCATGAATTTTTAAAACTTTATTAATTATCACCCTTGTAATGACCTGTCAGATGTGAAGGGATTATAAAAGATGTGTAATAAATATCCAGCTCTCTGCTGGGTTTTAATATACCTCTGCATTACTTTCATGATATCTATTCCAAAAGTATATATATATATATATATATATATATATATATATATATATATATTAATATATATATATATATATATATATATATATATATATACAGTAATCTCTCGCTATATCACGGTGCATCGCGGTTTTTATTTGGCGAGGTTTTTTTTTCTGGGTATATGCAAAAATATTAAAAATAAATAAATTTTCAGTATTTTCATTATTTTATTGAAAAAAAAAATTTCATTATTTTATTGATACAGAACTGTATTTCCAAGCCTAAGAATAATAAAACAGTAAGAAATAGTAAAAAAAACATAAATTTGAACATGTAACTCTGCACCACAGAAAGTACGATACCGGTATCAGCGTTTCGGAAAACCCAAAGGGTCACACCTACATGAACTAGCATATATTAAAATTTCCAGTGGCTTCATTATTTTATTGATAAAAAAAATTTATTTCTTAGCCTAAGAATCATAAAACAGTAAAAAAACATAAGTAATCGCAATATTACACCATGTAAAATACGATTCTGGTATCAGCGTTTCGGAAAACGCAAAGGCTCACACTTACGTGAGATAGTTCATGGAATGCTATTGGCTGAAAGGGTGAGAGACGACGAATCACAGAATTGTTTTTCTGTATGTTCTGCATCATGGGGTCTGATTGGCGTTTTGATTGAAGTTTGGTTCTCCCACCATCTTCCGTCTAATTGACATGTGCGCAGTTTGCGTTGTGTTAATTAATATCTTATGCTTCAGGGGTTGGGTTCTTTCGATAACAGTCTCCTATGTCTCAAAAGGCCCCTCTTTAATTTCAAGTGGCTCTTGCAGATCTTCTTTAACGTGTGATTTACAAGAGATTTCCTCTACTGAGGGAGCATCAGTATCATTTCCTTAGCCTTAAGAGACTCCTCTCTAATTTCAAGCGGCTTCTGCAGATATTCTTTAACGTGTGATTAACAAGAGATTTCCTCTATTAACGTCAGATTTAAAATAGCTTTCCTCTACTGGGGGAGCATTAGTGTCATTTTCACAGTTTTCAATGCCATCCACTTCCATCAAAGAAGGAGAAGGAACACAATTGGTTTCTGAAGACTGACCTGAATTGAGACCAGTGTGTGCAGAGTCCATGTTATTGTACAATAAATAAGAATAAAAGCATATAAAATCTTATTAAAATACGTACAGTAGTTCCAATATCTACCGTTAGGCATCGTTACTCGTCATTCCCGCGAAATCGCTATTGTTTTGAATTGATTAGTTTATGCACGGCATGCGTCTGTTTATCGGCTACTCTCATTCTCATTCATTTGTGACCTTATATTTTGCCTAGAGACAAGCTAATTCGAATTAAGTCGTTTTTCGACTTAAGTCGTCTCTCTTGGAGCCAATTAACGATGTTGGGTGACATATATATATATATATATATATATATATATATATATATATATATATATATATATATATATATATATATATATATATATATATATATATATATATATATATATATATATATATATATATATATATATATATATATATATATATATATATATATATATATATTATATATATATATATATATATATATATATATATATATATATATATATATATATATATATATATATATATATATATATATATATATATATATATATATATATATATATATATATATATATATATATAAAGAGTAAAGAAATAGCATCAGAGAGGACTGCATAATTTATACAAGTCTCAAAACACTATGCCTCAAATATTCCTTTGAAGAGTATATAGAGAGTAGCATTTCCAGGAGAGGTAATAAATCTCTTGGCCAGAGATTATTCTTTGACAAAAGTTTTTGGACGACGTGGTATACTGGTATCCAAAGGCCATGAGCCTCCATCGACAAGCATGTAAATAAACACTGATGCAGAAAATTTCTTAGAGAAAGAAAATGGTTCCATAAGTGCCAAAATATCTCTTTCCAAGAGTAAGTCTTCATCAACCAGCATTTAAGCCTTTCTATTCCTTGTACTTGTCCAAGGAAACCAGTTATATGTAGTACAGAAAGAAAATCTCAAAGAAAGTTCTGTTAAGCAGTGATTATTTAACTGCTTTACAATGGAGGCTCATATGACCTTCAAAGTGTCCTCATGACACTTTTATCGAAACTTTATTTCTGCCAAAGAGAGTTGTTACCTTTATGTGGGATGCTTCTCTCTATGCACTTTTCAATAGGGATGTTTGAGGTATAGTGATTAGGCACTTATGTTAATTACGAAGTCTGTGGTGTAAATTAGCATGATTATTGGTAGATATCAGTCATTGCCTGAGTTATTGTTTCTTTAATGCTTTTGTTTGGTTTTGTATCACCGGGTTTTAGGCTGTATAATCCATCTCTATTTTTCTTTTTTTTTAATGGAAAAAGTGGGTGGTAGAATGGTTTTTGAAAGGGAGTTGCCAGTGTTGAAAAACCATATGGCTGTTAGGAGCATACTGTAAGAGAGGAAGTGAAATATTTTGACAAAGAAGTGAAGTGGTGGATTGATGAGGGTATCTTAAAGCCTAATTGCAGTAGTTCAGCCTACAAAAGATAAGGTTCGACATGTGTTGGATTTCTGTGAGCTTAATGCATACGTGAGGTGTCACACAGGTGATGATTTCACTGGTATATATGGCAAAGCACTTTGGGTATGGTGGCAGATGAGTGAGGCCTCAACTATTGTGAACTTAAAGTCAGCCTATCTTCAAATACATGTAGGAGAGAATTTATGGAAATACAGCTAGTAAATAATGGAGGAAGACTTTATTGCTTAACAAGGTTGGGTTTTGGGTTGTGTTCTGTACCCCGAATTAAGACAATTAACCTCAAGACATATTGAGGAAAGAGAAAGAGACAGAGGCGGCTACAAATTCATATATTGACAATATAGAAGTGGCTGAAACTGAGGTAACATCGTCTGAAGTAGTAGAGTACTTGGCCAGGTTTGGGCTGGTTACCAAGCACCAGAATGAATGGATGGAGGGACAGTGTTGAGCCTGAAATTGGAGAGATGGAAAGATTGAGCTTATTTCCAGAAGAGGTAAGGAGATTCCACAAGTGAAGGAGAAAATAAGTGGGAGAGAGAATTCTTTGTACAAGGAAAATTAGTGGGCTAGTGAGCCACCATCCTATTGTGGGATGGCTTCAAATTATGTCTAGAGATGAGTAGACGATATAAGATGTGAGGATGAGGCTGGAAGGGAAACAGTGATGATGATTCGGGATGTTGTGGAAAGAGTAAAAAGTGAAGATTCAGTAAGAGGGAGGTGGTATGCTTCAGAATTGGAAAGAAGGGTTTAATGGAATGATGCAAGTAGCATAGCAATGGGTGTGATGTTAGATGTGGGTTGCTTCATTGCTGAGGACGGATCAGAGCTGAGGAAAAAAGATGACTACAATCACATCAATCTGTGAAAGTTGGATACTGTGTTGAAAGGAGTTAATTTAGCTTTAAATTGGAACTTGCAAGAGGTTTAAACTAGAACAGATTCAGCTACAGTCTTAGGCTGGGTCAATTCCATTATGACTGCTGAGAATAGAGTCCATACAATGAAAGCTGAGATCATTGCAAAGTGCCACCTTGGTACGTTGAGGGAACTGATCGATGAGTTTGGGTTGTGGGTGTGGGAATGGGGATGTTGCTAAGTTTCTGCTTTACTAAGGGGACTCAAAGTACTGAACTCGGTTAAGAGCTCACAAACAGACAGGACAGATATTACTGTACTTGAACACCCCACCCGTATACCATTACTCAGTTGAATGGAACTCAGAATTCAACTTTCTTTTAATTTTGGAAATGCAATGACATATTAAAAAAATTTAATTACTTTTTCGAGCAGGAACAAATTTTAAATTTAAATTCATGGAATGCTGCCTCGAATCCCAGAGGGGGTGAGCACGATTTCGATTCCCGGCACCACAGATGGATGCCAAGACTTTCGCCTCAACTCGACAATCACCTCTATCACACTGGCAGAGTAAAATAGAGGACACTGCAATTGCAGAAACAGAAACGGCACACCGTTAATATTGGGAAAACCGAATGCACGAGCACACAAATAATGGGTTTCCAATATTATTCTACAGGATGAAAATATATTGGTTAGTCACAGCTAACCAGAAATATTTATGCGACCGTACGAGCATGCAAAACCATTAATTATTTGCCGGCATTAGAGGAAAACAATTTATACACAATAAATGAAGAATAAGCAAGACAAATACAGTATGTATTCCTTAAATTGTGGGCAACCACAAAAGTTGCAATGCTTATTAACGATTTGCAATTTATAAGGTAAAACACTCTATTTACGATAAAGGAAGAATCTACAAGAAAAAAATAGTATTCATTCACTTTTGGTTATCAAGACCTATTTGCAATGAAAAAGGGCAAAACCACCTTTTGAAGTATTTGCAAATTATAACTCAAAATACTTTATCCCCAATATATGAAGAATCAGCAAGATAAATACAGTATGTATTCATTAAATTGCGGTTAACAAGAAATATTTGCAAAGCCAACAGGGTAAAATTACTTTTTATTTGCAGTTTACAGCATAAAACACATTAGTTAAATGATTAATTACTTGCAATTTATATAGTAAATAACTTTATTCACGAGTTTTTGACATAAAACACTTTATTTACGACAATAAAAAGGGGTGAAATGAAATTATAATTTGCTAGAAAAAAGGGATAGATTTTTACAGGGTCACAACCAATCTCTTGAGGATGAGATTTTCGCTTGGCACATTCAATGAAAGAAATTTCTTATCAATGTATATCGGCGGTAATTTCCAGGTTAAGGAAATAACTTTAGCAAATGAGATTCCTGTTAGGTAATCTACAAAAGTTCGTTTTGTATGGGAATGGAATCTGAGAAAATTTTCGTAGGATTTGACCAGTAATGAATTTAACCAGTTTCTCGAATTCCCAATTTGCTTGACCAACGAGCCTTACCATATACTATCCCTCACCTTGTTTGTGCCAGATGAATTCCTGTGAAGATGACACGTAAATAAGGTTTGAAATAAGCTTGACTGCAGAGGCAAGATCTTGCCTCTGGAATGTTTGGCCGCCAAATGAGAACGATTCCATCAGGGCTTCCAGGAGTACAAGCTTAGTTTACCCTAGATCTGGTCCGAAATTACCCTACATCCATATTGATTACCCTAAACGTAATGAAATTCATTATTATTATTATTATTATTATTATTATTATATACTCAACATAGATATCACTCTCATCATCATTTTCTCTCTCTTTCAATATACAGTAATCCCTCACTATATCGCAGTTCACCTATCGCGAATTCAGTGCATCGCGGTTTTTTTTTGGTGTTTTATTTTTCTGGGAATATGCGAAAATATTAAAAAAATTAAAATTTTCAGTATTATCATTATTTTATTGAAAAAAAAATTTTCATTATTTTATTGATACAAAACTGTATTTCCAAGCCTAAGAATAATAAAACAGTAAGAAATAGTAAAATAAATTATAAATTTTAACATGTAACTCTGCACCATAGAAAGTACAATACCGGTATCAGCGTTTCGGAAAACCCAAAGGGTCACACCTACATGAGCTAGCATATATTAAAATTTCCAGTAGCTTCATTATTTTATTAATAAAAAAATTTATTTCTTAGCCTAAGAATAATAATACAGTAAAAAATAGTAAAAAACATAAATAATCACAGTATTACACAATGTAAAATACGATACCGGTATCAGCGTTTCGGAATACGAAAAAGGGTCGCACCTACGTGAGCTCGTACATATTGAAATTTTCATTATTTTATTGATAAAACAAGTATTTCCTAGCCTAAGAGTAATAAAACAGTAAAAAATAGTAAAAAACATAAATTTAAACATATACACTCACAGTATTGCACCATGTGAAATACTCTATGGTAGCGTACACTGTATTGGCGTCTTGGAAAACGCAAAGGCTCGCACTTACGTGAGATAGCTCATGGAATGCTATTGGCTGAAAGGGTGAGAGACGACGAATCACAGAATTGTTTTTCTGTATGCTCTGTATCATGGGGTATGATTGACGTTTTGATTGAAGTCTGGTACTCCCACCATCTTCCATTGTCTCACCTCACTCGTTCAGTCTAACTGACATGTGCACAGTTCGCGTTGTGCTTATTAATATGTTATACTTCAGGGGTTGGGTTCTTTCGATAACAGTCTCCTATGCCTCAAAAGGCCCCTCTTTAATTTCAAGCGGCTCTTGCAGATCTTTAACGTGTGATTTACAAGAGATTTCCTCTACTGGGGGAGCATCAGTATCATTTTCTTTGCCTTAACAGACTCCTCTTTAATTTCAAGCGGCTTCTGCAGATCTTCTTTAACGTGTGATTTACAAGAGATTTCCTCTACTTGGGGAGCATCAGTATCGTTTCCTTGGCCTCAGCAGACTCCTCTTTAATTTCAAGCGGTTTCTGCATATCTTCTTTAACGTGTGATTTAAAAGAGATTTCCTCTACTGGGGGGAGCAGTAGTGTCATTTTCACAGTTTTCAATGCCATCCACCTCCATCATAGAAGGATAGGGAACACAATTGGTTTCTGAAGACTGACCTAAATTGAGACCAGTTTGTGCAAAGTCCAAAGTATACTGTATTTCAAAACATCACTGATAGGATACTTGGCCTCTCCACTTCCACATTTTTCATAATGATTAAGGGTTTTCCTATGTACTGTATATTCAATTCACTTCGTAACTGAGCCACGAGGAAATCGAAGAACCTGGCCTTACACTCGAATGTCTGGCAGCCCTGTATGAACACGTGAAAGCACTCCAATAACTCTCACAAGAACATGATGATAATATGGTTCGTTCGGTGACCTTCTGCAATCTTCTCGACGATGCCATGTCATTACCACCTCATTCAAGGTAAGTTTACCTATCACTTTCATATAAATTTACACTTGCACGCTGTTATTAATAAAATAAAGGGTGGTTTGTTAACAGTACAGGGAGGGTTTGTACAGTAAACATAAAAATAAATGTAAAATACCTATGTACATATAGGGTGATCCTACTTCACGGAAATTCACCAATCGCGGTCGGTCCCAGAACCGAACCCCCGCAATAAACGAGGGATCACTGTATATATATATATATATATATATATATATATATATATATATATATATATATATATATATATATATATATTACACCTCCTGTGTAAGTAGGTATATTAATCAAAAGGTATGCCCTTTAGATTTCTTGCGTTACTTTCTATTTTATCTTCTGGGTTTATAGAGTATCAAAAACCAGATTTTGGGACTCTTTTCTTACTGATTTACTTAGCAAGTCAACAATGAATGAATGAAAGAAAGGTCCATATTGTAGATAAAAACAAAGAAAAATAAGTACAGTATATAAGTAAACATTGAAATTCTAAACTAACATTTCAAATACAAAAGAAATATTCATCATAGCACTATAATATTTATAACAAATGGCTTCTTCAAAATCAAATAAATAGCAAGACATAAAATTCTATAAATCTTTGTATACAGCATATATATATATAATGTCAAATAAACAAACATATAATAAAGTAGTGCAAGAGTTATGTAATAGTTATAAAAATGAACATAAATTATAATTAGGTATATTAATTTATCATCTGAGGTATATTAACTAATCATCAGTAGCATTAAATTTATGGCACATATAAAGTAAACAGTATTTTAATAAACATACTGTAATCAAGAAAAAATATTTATAAAATATGCCCCAATATATGTTTACAAAAACTAGAAAACAGAAATGGTATTTTCATTTTAAGTAAACAAAATATATTAATCATCAAAGATATATCTATCAAGACTATCCTAGCCTAGCTAGGCCTAAAGTTATAGAAATAAAAAATCTTCAATAATATCACTCAAAGCCTGCCCTAGTGACTAGGAAGTAATGGCACCAAAATGGAATTATCAAAACCTGAAGTAGCCAAGGCTCTTTATAGCCTGAGACATAGTGTGAGACTAAGAGAAATATTTATACAATATAATAGTTTACACAAATCATGTCAAAATAACAAGGCTGTCACTCCACAATATTCAATAAACTTATTTTCAGCAAGAATGTTTCATGTACATGTCCAAACATGGCCTACCAGTAACGGCGTCATCCAAAACCCTCGTTTACACATGAATTTTACCTTAAAACTATTATTAGCTAATAAATTTAACTATACATTTATACCACTGTATAATGACAATATATATATATATATATATATATATATATATATATATATATATATATATATATATATATATATATATATATATATATATATATAGTAAAATTGCATTATAGGACCACCTCTATTTTCCAATTGAAATAAAAAATATTTTGGTAGTTTTTTGTGTTTTGAACTAACCTAACCTAACCTAATCAAACCTAACCTAAATTAGCCTAACCCCATTATTTCATTAACTCAGTGGGCGATTTGAAATTGAGTAATGGGCGACTACAGCAACTCTTCACTTACCAGAAAGCCAGTGATTTTTAACTGACGGTTAATTTTTCCCAGTGATTTTTAACTAACGGTTAATTTTTCAGAGTGAAGGACTAATTTCCGCAGCAAATGAAGGTCAGATTCGCTTAAAACACATAAAAAACTAGCAGAAAACCTTTACTTCAACTGGAAAACAGAGGTGGTCCTATTATGCAATAATACCACATATATATATATATATATATATATATATATATATATATATATATATATATATATATATATATATATATATATATATATATATATATATATATATATATATATATATATATATATATATATATATATATATATATATATATATATATATATATATATATATATATATATATATATATTACTTACATTTTCTGGCTCTCATGGGTACAAAACATACACAAAAGCAATTCATGTGTAAGTACAAGAAAACAATACATGAGGTGTTTGTTTACATTTCTGGCCGCTTCTTCTTTCTTTTTCTGTTACTAGATGGCAACCTGCACAATATGGAGGAGCGCCGAATTAAAATTTCTTAAATGTTACCAGGTGTTACAGTATATAAAACAACAGTTCTGAAGAAGCTTTCTGTATGTGATGGTCAAAACAGCTAATAACATCTAATTATAAGGGATGAAATTTATGGACATGATACAATGAACATTTTAATTCTGATCTTCTAGAAAAATATATAAACAAAAGGGAGGTAGAAATTCTCTTCACAACTTGCATGTAAAAAAAATAATGTAGTGTAGATTTAAACATTTAACAAATAAATCCTGTAAAAAAGAATATGTATAACTCTTTCATAATTACTACTCTTTTTCGGGTCCCTTCTCTGAAAAGGGGACCTGT
>JAXCGZ010001936.1:182500-189966 GCA_037179515.1 Halocaridina rubra | reverse complement strand
ATATATATATATATATATATATATATATATATATATATATGCATGTATGTATGTATGTATGTTATGTATGTATGTATGTGTGTGTGTGCGTGTATGTATGTATGTATGTATGTATGTATGTATGTATGTATGTATGTATGTATGTATGTATGTATGTATGTATGTATGCATGCATGCATGCATGCATACATACATATACGTATAATATATATATATATATATATATATATATATATATATATATATATATATATATATATATATGCATATATATATGTATGTATGTATGTATGTATGTATGTATGTATGTATGTATGTATGTATGCATGTATGTATGTATGTATGTATGTATGTATGTATGTATGTATGTATGTATGTAAAAGGAAGTAAAAACATATTAGTTTAACGTGAACAGTATCGCCTCTCAATTAAACTCTGATTTCAATAGTTTGAGCTTTATAGATTTTGGCAAAGTTATGCATCGACAAGAGAACAATATCAAACAGGAAAAAAACAGTGCGACATATCAAGGATCCCAGACAGTGTTCATTGCCAGTGAAGGAATTTTTCCCTAGAACACCTGAGGTACGCTAGGTGGTCACCGTGGCTCAAGCGGTAGCGTCCGCGACTCTGAGGAGTCAGGTCGAGGGTTCGCACCCCGTCACGGTCTGAGGTTAGCAAGGGCATGCACTCAGGGTAACGATTACATCTGCCAAAACAAGTCCTTCGCAAGAAGGCAACCGTCCTAGCCCTTGGTAGAAAAGGGAGTCCGTGACGTAAAACCGGAACAAGAACTTGAGGTACGCTAGGAGGTCAAATCTATTCCAGAAGTGGATTCAGGTAGAATGAGTGGGTTTTACCAGACTTTGGATAATGAGCTTTCAGAGACTGGCCTCGGATAATAATACAGGAATCAAAGCTATCTACTTTATGAAGAGATTTGCATCCTGGAATCATTGGAATATTATCAAATACCACGCCTTCAATTAGTCTCTTAACATTCCAAATATTATTCTTATAACCTAATTCACTGTTATTAAAGTTCGCAGTAGAATCTTGAGTCTAAAGATGACGGGCAATAATACTGTATTCTATCATATATAGAGACAGTTCTTTTTGCCAGTGCTTATGTTGAGGCGGCATAGTCTCTCTCAACATAGGACGATGAATAATCTTGAACAACTGAACAGTTATAAGTAGCAGAGGATGTTGACTTCGGTTCCTGTAAATATTCGTCATTTCTTCCAAGAGTGTTATTGCAATGACAAACAAATTAAATTTCTTTAACCTTTTAGTTTGTGATTTTTTTCCAGTTGAGAGCTTCGTGACCTTCATCTTTTACAAATTTCACTTATAACGAGTAGACAAACAATTAAAAACTATTTCAGTATGCGAAACTATGGAAATTGTGGAATATATTTTGTTTAAGAAAAGGGGGTTATATTAAAAATACCTAAAAAAAAAAAAAACTATACAACTTGCCTAAACTTTGTATTATTAAACGGGGCTGGGTATCTTATTTTTTTGAAACTACGGAATTGTGGGATATGTATTGTTTACAAAATGTGAGGTTGCAGAGCCTCAGAACACGTAAAAAACAATGCTAAAGCGATTAAACTTTTCACTTTACAGTTATGTGAAATATTAAAGTGGAATATAGGCGTTGGTGTGCGTGGATTTGCGAAACGCTCTCAGCTTGAAAACCAGACTACGGGTACAATATGCATTAAGTACGAGGGACTTGTCAGAAGTATATACATACATACGTACATAGAAATACATACATACTTATACAATGGTCACAAACCCCTTGTAAGGAAGGTGGCCGAGTTAAACCACACATTCGCCACAAACAAAAAATGCCTTGAACGCTCCTCTCAGCTCCTTTGGGATAAAGGTTGCCACAACCCTGCTCAAGTCATCCACAGGGTAAGTAGGCAAGGATCTTCTCCCACGAAGCCCGACAGCTGCAGCTGATCATCCACAGGGTAAGTAGGCAAGGATCTTCTCCCACGAAGCCCAACAGCTGCAGCTGATCATCCACAGGGTAAGTAGGAAAGGATCTTCTCCCACGATGCCCGACAGCTGCAGTTGATCATCCACAGGGTAAGTAGGAAAGGATCTTCTCCCACGAAGCCCGACAGCTGCAGCTGATCATCCACAGGCTAAGTAGGAAAGGATCTTCTCCCATGAGGCCCGACGGCTGCAGCTGATTCATGTACCATATTATATAATATATATATATATATATATATATATATATATATATATATATATATATATATATATATATATATATATATATATATATATATATATATATATATATACATAGGGTAAGTAGGCGAGGATCTTCTGCCACGAAGCCCGACAGCTGCAGCTCATCATCCACAGGGTAAGTAGGAAAGGATCTTCTCCCATGAGGCCCGACAGCTGCAGCTGATTCATGTACCTTATTATAATGTCAAGTAGCAAACAAAATCTCACCCACGCAGCAGGAGAGAAATTAAAAATAGTCTCGCGGCACCCGCTGAATAAATCAGTAGCCGACGACTTCGGCTCAGATGAATAACAAAGTCTCAGGGCAAGTAACCACAGACAATGCAAAAACAGCCAAAACATTTGAATACTTTCATCAAATTGTTTTCACTCTTTTTCTGTCTTTCTTCCTCCGTCAGTGTCTTAATTGTAAGGAAATCCCCCCCCCCCACCCTTGAGACTACTGCATCATTTTAAATTAGCCAAGAGTCATCAAAAGATGATAGAAAGAATAAAAAAAGAAATGAAAGAGATAGAAGAGATGAGGCAAGATGAGGGCCCAGGCAATTCCCCTCTCAATTCCCTATTCAAGATTCTTTGTCGTTCAGAGCAAGAAGATGAAGAGATAAAAGTGGGAGTCCAATTATGGTCTCGTTTTTTCGCCCGTTTCCAAGAATTTTGTTGTTATTCCGGCTTTTATTCGTGTGAGCTGGAAAGTCGGGATTATTTATTTTCTATTGTAATTCTCCTTTTCTTCTTTTGCATCTGACGGTTTTCCAACCATTTCCTTTTAACGAGGGTCTTGCTTTTTATTTACATATTTACGTATAATTTGTTTTCCTATTGTTCTGGGTTCCGTTTGCTCCAACTAAGAAGCAAATTTTTGCGTTTATTTTTTTTTATTGCGTCTACATCGCCTGCGTGACTGCAGCTGTCAAGCAGTAAAATGATAGATAGTTAAGTATTTTCCCTACAATAATTTGCGTCTACATCGTGACTGCAGCTGTCAAGCAGTAAAATGATAGTTAAGTACTTTCCCTACAATAATTTGCGTCAACACCGTGACTGCGGCTGTCAAGCAGTAAAATGACAGTCAAGTATTTTCCATACAATACTTTTCATGAGCTCTGAGTTAGTAATATAACTACAATAACTGCAACCCCCCCCTTCTCTTTCTTACTCTCTCTTATTAGTGTAATTGAAGCCTCACTTCCCACTGAGGTAATCCCTATCCAATTGGGTAGAATGTTACTAGATGCACCTCTCTCTCTCTCTCTCTCTCTCTCTCTCTCTCTCTCTCTCTCTCTCTCTCTCTCTCTCTCTCTCTCTCTCTCTCTCTCTCTCTCTCTCTCTTTATCTATCTATCTGTCTATCTATCTATCTATCTATCTATCTATCTATATATATATATATATATATATATATATATATATATATATATATATATATATCCATCAAGATATCATCTTCCTGCGTGTCTCCCTCTCCTCTATTTACCTGTAAAGTTGAAGTACACTCTACACACAAGTTACTGACGTCAAGGAACACTTCCGTATATATATAATTGTCTCAGTTTCTCAGAATCAAACAACCAAGACAAAGTTATAGAGCCAATGCGTAAATATTTCATGACTTGCAGGCATGTTTTGCATTCTTCTCCAGATGAAAAGATTCTTCATATACAAGAGGAAATAGATACTGAGGAACTCAATGGATCTCAATATAAACGTAAACAACACACACACACACACACACACGAGATAGATAGAGAGAGAGAGAGAGAGATAGAGAGAGAGAGAGAGGAGAGAGAGAGAGAGAGAGAGAGAGAGAGAGAGAGAGAGGAGAGAGAGAGAATCTGTTAATAATAAAACTCTTTACACTCTATCCAAAATTGGGCAATGTGGTATTAAACTAACTGCATAGCTCTACAAGTACCGAAATACAACTCTATGCTGAATGCCAACATGACAGGTCTCTCTTGGTCTATTCTTGATCACATCTTTATCAACCTTAAATAAGTTATCTATTATAACAATAATAATAATAATAATAATAATAATAATAATAATAATAACTAATAATAATAATAATAATAATAATAATCATGACGATGACATAAGAAACATCTCTAATATTCCATATCATACAGACATGCTTATACACACTATGGCCGTCATTCCCTTTGTAAGTTGTGGCTGAGTCAAAGCACACATATTCACCAAAGGCCAGTATACCTAGATTACGCCTCTCAGTTCCGTACATAATCATATTTATGACTCCTCTTCATAAGTTCGAATATTCTTATTTGTTACACATCTCTTATTATCCCTTTACATCTGACAGGTCACAACACTCCCCATCTCCAATTCTCTTTGCGTTTATTTTTTTGGGGAGGGGGGCCGGTTTCTATGACAGAAGAGATTATCAGCATTTCAACAACCTATTCTCCTAAAAAAAATAGTTGAGGTAGATCAGAAGATATCTGGATGGGCAGACTGAAACCTTGACATATCGCATTTGCAACAGTTTAGCTAATAAACTGCTTTATCGTAAAAATTTTATGATCTTTTCTTTTCAGGAATTGAAAAAATGGTCAAAATGTTTTCAGGGTCCACAACTTTGGTGATGGACTGAGACAAGAGCCTTTATCAACTTCACCAAACATCTATCAGAACTCTGTCAGGGTTTAGGAATATTCGGTTAAAAAAAAAATTATATATATATATATATATATATATATATATATATATATATATATATATATATAATATATCAAGTCAAGAATCTATTAAACAGATCTCTTGAAAGATGTTTATATCTATTTAATTTCTGTTGAAGCGATGCTAAAGTTCAGTGACCCTTAAAATTTCATTTACACTTTAAATTTCTGGTATGTAAAAATCTATGTACAATTTCAGATTAAAACATCTGGAAATTTGTTGAGATTACATGGGCCCCAAATAAATAAATAAATAAAATAATAATAATAACAACAATGATAATAATAAATAACAAAAACAACAACAACAATAACATTAATAATAATAATAATAATAATAATAATAATAATAATAATAATAATAATAATAATAATAGATAATAATCAGGTCGAGGGTTCGCACCCCGTCGTGGTCTGAGGTTAGCAAGGGCATGCACTCAGGGTAACAATTACATCTGCCAAAACAAGTCCTTCGCCAGAAGGCAACTGTCCTAGCCCTTGGTAGAAAAGGGAGTCCGCGACGTAAAACCGGAGCAACAGATAAAAATAGAGTAAAACTTCCCCTGCATAAAACAAGACCGCGTATGTGTATATTGTATGTGTATGTCTGTACGTAAAACTCAACCAAGCTCTCGTGACCTCAAGGTCATATTTTCAGGGTAATGAACCTAAAAGGTGCCTTCGAACACACTCCATCAACTTCACCACCTTGGCAGTGTGAACAGGAGGTCACGAAAGGTTATTCATGTAGCTTAGTTTCCCTTGTTTACGGAAAGAGATACAGGTCTGTATTACATCCATTTCGTTTCTCTCTTGTTCTGTACATTATGTAAACGAGATTTCAACATATGCAAAGCCACGGCTCTCTCTCTCTCTCTCTCCTCTCCTCTCTCTCTCTCTCTCTCTCTCTCTCTCCCCCCCCCAATAGACGACATGAGTTGTTTGTTAAACAATCTGTGCAATAATAGGCAACTAACCCTATTCCAACGTCTGTCTCGTGTAATTGAACGGCATTTCAAGCAATGGCAACACTGCGCGTTAATTCAGTTGCGACAGTCAATTCAGGAGTACCACCCTCCTTCGACTTGATTTACCGACTCAGACCACGTGTTGAATAAGTAATGTTCTCCAATCGCGTTGCCTACACATGAAGAATAAGCTTACTGCAAATGATGCCAATAGAACAATGGATGTTTTAAGGATGCTATGTACATGAAGCTAACCCAGACAAATTAACCTAACCAGATTAAGTCAAGTTGAGTTTTTAATGTATAACAGACTGCAGATAGTGAGGCAGAACACATACTACAGGAGCACAGTTTTTTTTTAAGTAATAAACGGCTTAGTTCCACGTGTTCTTGAAACTAATATTGAATGAATAAATGAATGACAATAGCCTACTACCCAAGAAATGCAATTTGCATTAATTTAGCTTTTATCTCGTTCGTATACAGAGGATCATTTTGGCTGTAGCTTGGACAAGAACCGCAAATGATTGCAAAAACAGCCAATATCATAACCTAACCTAACGTCTCGTTCGTATATAGAGGATCTTTTTGGCTGTAGCTTAGACAAGAACAGCAAATTATTGCAAAAACAGCCAATATCATAACCTAACATAACGTCTCGTTCGTATGCAGAGGATTATTCTGGCTGTAGCTTAGACAAGAACCGCAAATGATTGCAAAAACAGCCAAAATCATAACCTAACCTAACGTCTCGTTCGTATATAGAGGATCTTTTTAGCTGTAGCTTAGACAAGAACCGCAAATGATTGCAAAAACAGCCAAAATAATAACCTAACCTAACGTCTCGTTCGTATGTAGAGGATCTTTTTGACTGTAGCTTAGACAAGAACCGAAAATGATTGCAAAAACAGCCAAAATCATAACCTAACCTAACGTCTCGTTCGTATGTAGAGGTTCTTTGTAGCTGTAGCTTAGACAAGAACCGTAAATGATTGCAAATACAGCCAATATCATAACCTAACCTAACCCAACTTCAAGAGTTAGATTTCCTATATTTTCATTGTTAATGACACATAGCACAACAGTCGTTCGATAAAACACACACATAGTATCTAAATCACAACATTTCTACGTTATGTTAGTTGTGGAATTCACAATAAATATTCCTTGAAACAAGACACACATAATAAATTTGTTTCCTCAAAATAATAAACTCACTATAAAAGCGTTCCAGTGGTAAAAAGCATGCAAACACACCGCGGGGCATTAGGAAGGATATCAAGCCTTAATTTCCTAACCCCAAGTCTGTGTCCACCCCATTTGAATGGGGATTCAGGGTAACACGAAAAACGTCAAACAATAACAACAAAAATAATAAAAATTAGAGTGTCTCTGATCTCACCATAAATTTTTGCATTTCCATAACATTAGCCTAAATAAGATTTCTCGATTACACTAACTTGAATTGTTCCGGTTTTACGTCAAGGACTCCCTTTTCTATCAAGGGCTAGGACGGTTGC